>JFGW01000070.1:0-122523 GCA_000729825.1 Epichloe sp. AL9924
TCTTATTTTTAACAGCCTTAAAAGCCTTATTACACTCCTTTATCTAGTAAAATAAGGCTTTTTTCTTTATTAAGTTAATTAGAGGGCCTGCTAAGTCTAAGAATTTTAGTATAAAATTATAGTAAAAGTTAGTAAACCTAAGAAACCTATAGACTTTATAGACCCTTATTAGCGCTTCCTAATCCTAAATTACTATAATCTTCTCCTTATTTAGGCGGATTGCCTTCCTTACCTAGATAATAAACCTAAGGTATTTAACCTCCTTAGTTATAAACATATATTTCTTAATATCTAGGTTTAGACTAGCTTACTATAGTCTAGATAGTATGCTATAAACCTTTTATATATAGTCTTTTTATAATCTACTTAAGTAAACTAGAATATTATTAAGATATATAGTAATATAATTACCTAGGATACCGCTTAAGGCACTATTAATATACCTTTAAAAGGTTATAGGTATGCTTGCTAACCTAAAGGGGCATACTAATTACTTAAATAAACTAAACCTTATGTGGAATACTATCTAGTGTTCTTTGCCTTTACTAATATATATGCAGTGAAACGCTAATTATATATTTAGCTTTATAAACTACCTTACCTCTAATAATAAATATAGTATCTCCTTTACTAATAGTAAGGGGTAATAGTCCTATTCTGTAATCTTATTTAGGGTGTAATAGTCTATATAGAACCTCTAACTACTACTAGGTTTCTTTACTAATAATACTAGGGCTATTGCTAATAATAAACTCGCTTAGATCTAACCCTTATTTATTAAGTTTATTACCTACTTTTAAATCTTAAGTAAATGCTCCTAGGGCATATTATATAATAGTGCCTATAGCAAGTTAGGTTTGTTTCTATTTATATTATACCTAAGGCAAATATAGTAGTCTAACTTTCCTTAGTGTAGTGGTAGAATGTTTGCCTTACTTTCCTAAAATAAATCCTTAAAATCCTAAAGTACCTCTAGTAAGTAAGCGAGAAGCTCCTCCTTTATAGCCTTTAGGGTTGCATTAATTTGCAAAATAAATGTAATTTCCTATAGGCTTATAGCGTAAAGCTAAATATATTCCTTCTGTCTCTTTACTCGCTATACTATCCTAGCAAAGGTTAAACCTAAGATAAATATTATAGGTTAATTAACCTTTCTATTAACCATAGCCTAGATACACAAACCATTTGCTAATTCTACACATACCTATTAGTGTGTTATATCTAAGGTGATTTTATTCTATTTTATCCATAGTGTACTAAGGATAAGTTACCTTATTAGTCCTAGGATTATATATACTATAATTAGCGTTTCCTATCTATCTAAATCTAACTAAAAATAAATAATATATAATATATATAATTATTTCTTATAGCTCTTTTTTCCCCCTTATTTTACACTAATAGCTATATAAACTAACCTCTTAGTTAGAAGAGGGAGGCATTCTAATTAAAGCTTTTAGACTAAGTGTTTACTTATAGTAGTGTAGTAGTTATAGCCTATATTAACTTAAGTATTTATAAAGGTAGTTTTATTAATTAAAGTAAGAACTAAGAAAGGGAATAAATCTATATTATTCTAGATCTCTTTGTAGTCCTTATTAGTAATAACTATATACTATAAAGCCTCTCTATGCCTTCTTCCCCTATCCCTTATTAAATAACTTAATAATAAGGTTACTCTTTTCCTAACTATACTATAGACTTAATATCTAAGTCTATATTCTTTATATTCTTTATATTATAAATATTAATAGAGGACTTCTTTTATAGCTAAATAGCGGGGTATAAAGAGCATACTATAATAAAATACTTAGAGAAGCTATATTATATATATTTCCCCTTATTATAGCGTGTATGAAGCATATCTTACATAACTTATTTAGCCTATTCACTGCCCCCTTTATTACCTAACCTTTAGTGTCCTATAGACTTTCTAGAGCCTTATTAGGTCCCTATTATAGCTATAGATTAAATATCTATTATTAGTATATCCTTATTATACGCCTTAGTCTTATTTAGGTTAGGTGCCTAATTACTATGTTTCTATGTCTAGTGTCTTTTCTCTAATTAGTAAGACTTAATATCTAGCGCAATACTTTAATAGCAGGCTAATGTAGAAACGTAATTAGCCTAGGGTATATCCTAACCTACGCTATAGTCTCTTATTTATTTATTAAGCACTATATATAGCTTAGATAACTTTACTTAATCTAACTAATTAAGCCCCCTAGCTAGAGCTAATTTCTATTTAAAATAAATATAGAAGTTACTAAATTGCTTATTTTGTTATTATATTAACTAATTAAGTTTTATAATAGCTAATTCCTATTAATAAGGGTTATTAAATATCTCCCTAAGGTATTTAAGAAGCTACTCTAGGTAATAGTTAAGTAAATAGCCCTTTTTAAAGAAGGGTATAATCTATGCCTATACCTTAGGAGATAGGTTCTAGTAAATAAAACACTACTAGTCCTATTTATTACTAATAAAATCCTTATTTATAAGTAACTTATAGGCTATTAGGCCTTTTTAAGCTATAAATAAAACCCTATTACTATTAAAGGGGGGCCTAGTAAGAAGGGGTTTTTACTTAGGCTAAATTAGTATAAGTACTATATTATGCTTATTAGTTAAGTACTTAATTTGCCTTACCTACTGTTTAAGTAAGTATTATAATATTACTAACTTATTAGTATTTATCCTATCCTATAGTAATAGTATATCTGCTAGTTAATGTGTTTCTATAGTAAAGAATAATATATATTAAGAACTAGCCTTATAGCTTTTACTTATAAGCGTTTAAAGTAAGAATATTATTCTTATAGAAAAAGAAAGGAATTACACTAGTAGTTATATAGTGCTTAGATTTATAGTAACTTATACGTAGCCTATGCGTAGTCTGCGTGTAGCCCTAACCTAGCTATATATAGTCTGTGTACTTTCTAGAGCTAGACTTAACCTAAGCCACATATAGTCCGCGTACTTTCTAGAGCCAGACTTAACCCGAGCTTATAGCTCGAGTCTATAACAAGTATTATAGTATAGTTATTAAGGTTATCCTTTAGTTATTAGTTACCTTATATAACTATTTAAGCCTTAAACTCTAAGACTATGCCCTTTTTATTAGTTTTATACTTAAAAACCTATCTAAGGTTAATAATCTCCTTATAATTAAATAATTTATCTAGTATATCCTCCTAGTAGTTTAAGGATAGAAGCTTTAAAAGCTCCTTTATAATCGCTTCCTTCTAGTAATTATAATATACTAAGGCTATTACCTAATAATAATAAGTAAGTTCTAGAGGCATATTCTTAATATATAAACTATATTAAGTACCTTATAATACTATTAAAAAAGCAAAAGAAAACTATACTTACTTAGCTTTCCTTATTTTCTTTCTTTAGTATTTTCTAGTTATAATATTATCTAGATTAATACTATTATTATAGGGACTATAATTCTCTATAGTCTTACTACCTTTAGTAGTAATTTTACTAATCTTTATAGTAGTCTCTATATATTTAGTTATTACTTTATATATAAATTTATTAATCTTATAAAATAGTGTATTATTACCTTATACTTAAAGCTCTAAGTTCTCTATAGTAACTAGTGCCTTCTAAGAGAAGTTAGGAGGGGTTAAAAGTACACTAGAAAGGTTCTTTTTATTCCCTATTATATAAGGAGGTATTTTTGCTTTAAACTACTTATTTTCCTAGCCTATAGCTAATAGTAAAGAGGTAGGATTATTCTCTTTAAGCTCTATTCTAATAAGGTCTTAACTAATCTCTTTATTAAGATCTTTAGCTTTAAGCTCTTTAAGTAATGTAATTATTAATATCTTCTTCTTTTAAGCTAATTCTAGCTTTTCTTCTAGCTTAAAGAAGGAGTTCTTATTAAAATAAACACACGCTAATATAATAACCTTATAATTATAAAGCAAAGGCACCTATATAATATACTATAACTTGCCTTTATAACTAATAAGGTATCTAAAATAAGCTTTTTACTCTAACTAAGGTATTATATTATATAATTTAACATGCTCTAAAGCCTTTATTATTATTAGAAACGCTTTATATCTATAAGCTTAAAGATATAAGATTAAGGCCTTTTAAACCTCTAATATCTATAAGTAAGCTAGTATAGTTTTCCATGCCTAATTTCACTAAAGCTTATAGGGTATAACCTAATTCCTATAATACTTAAAAGGCATTTTATTTAGTAAATAAACTACTATATTAAAGACCTTATTATTAAGCTCTAAAGGAAGGTAAGCTTTAAGGCTTAATATATAAGCCTTTTACTTAATTACCCCCCTAGATCTCTCTGCCTTTCTATTCTAACTAGGCATTAAGAGAGCTAAATTATAGACTATAATACTAGTAAAGGCTATCTTATCCCTTATATTATCTATAAAGAGGGCTTTCTTAATATTACTATATAAAAAGCGTAGTTAAACACTAAATTAAGTGCTTAGAAATGCTACTATTATATAGAAGCTATTATAAATCCTATTCTTTAATTTAAATAAGTAAAAAAATCATATTAAGGTTATAAGGCATGTAAAAACACACTAATACCTATTACTATTCTAATAAGGTAAGTTATAGTACTCTAGATTAACTAAAAGCCTATAACCTAGTTCTTAAGGAAGCCCTTTAGGTATAACCTATAATCTCTAGTGCTTAGCTTTGCCTATAGTATAGATCTTATACTTTATAAGCTTAGGTCCTTTTAATTTAATACCTAAAGTTATGTTTATAAGCTCTATAAAGGCCTTATTACCTAGATAATCACATTATTAATACTAAAGCTCTGCATCTCCTTTTACAGGAGGCCTTAGAGGTCTACTAGTTATAGCATAGGCCTCTTTTAGATTATCTAATAGCCTTAATAGCACATAGAGTTTATTAATATTATAAACCTTTACTATAGGCTACCTTTCTTAAAATAGAAAGCCTTTCTTTTAATTCTAGAAAATCCCTATATTTATAAGGATCTTTACTAATACTAGGTTTATATAGAATTTTAGGATTAGCAAAGCACTCTATAATACTATTATCCTTAGCTTTTATAATACTAGATCTATAATAGATATATAGACTAGTCCTTAACCTAAAGATATATAGATTATGCCTCTAGCCTTAACCTCTATTATAATAAAATTATTAAATTTAGACTATCTAAACTAATAAGGGTTATTAAAGATATAAATATTAGCTCTAGAGTTATATAGCACTATATTCTGCTTTATTTCTAAGCTATCTATAGTGTTTAAAGTTAATATAATAGTCTCCTTTAAAGGTTAAGAGCTTTATAAGCATATAAATAATAATATATTTACTGTTTTCTTACCTAGAGTTACTATAAGAGCATTATTTATTAGGTTCTATAAGGGGATAATAATATTACTGCTTTTCTCTCTCTTTTCTAGCTTTTAACTTATAGCTTTTAATCTCTCTTATAGATTCTCCTTAAGATATCTCTTAATATTATCTTTTAAGTTCTTCCTAACTTCCTAGTTCTTTAAAGTAGTCTCTTACTTATAAAAAGCCTTAAATAAATTATAGGATTCCCACTACTTTATAGTATTCTTAATACTATGATTTATATATCTAGGGCACTTAGGTCTCTCTAGTTTATTCTAACTAGTTAATCTATTAGTAATAAGCATATTAGCTATCTTTAGTACGCTTTATAAAGCTTTATAATCTCTTTTAAACTTTATAATAGCTTTAAGAAAGCTATTATTTATGCCCTTATTAAGTAAATTATTTTATTTCTTCTAAAATAACTTAAATTTACTATAAAGAGGTATAATAAACTTATATAGTATTATCTCCTTAGTCTATTAGGTCTCTAGATCTTAATAATTCCTCTATAGTACTTCTATTATTACTACCTATTTATACTAATTATAAGTACCTTTAGCTTATAAGTAATTATTAAGGTATATTTCTATAAGAATTAGTATTTTCTAAGTATTTAGCTTATATTAATCTTAAAGAAGCTTAAGTATTCTATTAGTATAATATTAAACTAACTCTTTTTCCTTTACTTTAGTATTAAAGTTAAGAAAGTCTTATATATTCTTTAAAAGGGTATTATAAATATATTCCCTAATCTTTAGTATTTACTTTAATAAGGTTATATACTTTATAAGGTTAAATTAAAGCTCTTTATATTTAAAGTTAAATTTATCCTTTATATCTTTATAAGCAAGCTTCTAATCTTTAAGAGCATTAGGGTTATCTAGTATAAGCTCTAGTCTTAGACCCCTTTATAGGTATATAAGTATTATAAGTTCTTTAAGTAATTTAACCTTATTAGGGTTAATATACTCCTAAACACTATATAATTCTACGTAGTTCTTAACTTAGGCAAACTATTTAATCTAATCCTTCTCTAATAATAATACTATATTTAAAGTTTCCTTAGATATTATAAAGGGGAATATATTAGATAACTAGAGCGTAAGATAAGGGTTTTAACTAATTTAATATAATAAAAGGGCGATTATCTTGTAATATAGGCAAGCGTTAATTAATAATATCTAACAGAGCTTATATCTTTAATAATAATTAACAAAAATAGTAATAGAAGCCTCCTAGGCTTATAATTATTAGGGTAAGGGTTAATATAGATAATAGAAAACATTTAATTTAATTAATTAGAGGTGTAGATAGCACCTAACTTTTATACCTAAAAGGTATATAGTGCGCTATAGTAATAACTAGTTTACGGAGGTACTTCTAATACATTGTATTTACTAATGTCTGACCTCGTGTTTTATCCCTGTTAATGCGCGCTGCCCTCATACATCCTAAGCTTCAAGGGCGCTCTCCCTAACACTATTAGTAGTGAGTATATTAGCTATCTTTAGTACGCTTTATAGAGCTTTATAATCTCTTTTAAACTCTATAATAGCTTTAAGGAAGCTATTATTTATGCCCTTATTAAGTAAATTATTTTATTTCTTCTAAAATAACTTAAATTTACTATAAAGAGATATAATAAACTTATATAGTATTATCTCCTTAGTTTATTAGGTCTCTAGATCTTAATAATTTCTCTATAGTACTTCTATTATTATGTCACGGCTTGTACCGCAGGGTCTAATATAAACGAAGTGAAGGCTAAGATTTGCAGTTACTACTAGAAAGATACTAGCTAGGGCCTAGTGCATAAAGGTTTTAATCTCTAACCTACTATATATAATATACGCTATCCTTAATAAATACCCTACTTAATAAATATATAGCTATCTTATAGCTAGCTAGCCTCTTTATTATTAGAGCGGCCTAAAGTGTGAGGCCCCACTCACAACACAGGCGCACCACTAGCGCGCCCCGCGGACAGGCCGCACCCTAGGGCTAGGCCTACGTAATACTAGCAAGCCGCTAGCTATAAGCTAGCGACTCGCACGTATAACACACTTAGACCTAGCAAGCTTTAGTTAATATACTAGAGCCCCTATACCTCTTGCCTAGCTATTATTATTCTTATAATTCTAAAGCTTCTCTTACTAGCTACCTAAGAGTAATATAGGGGGGAGAACTACCTAATTTACTAGAGTAATATTAGATAATAACTAGAACTAATTAAATAAGGGTAGTACTATAGCTAAGGACACACTATATTCCATAGAGACTACACTTAAAATTAGACCCCTTACTATTAGTACTAAAGCTATAGTAATAATAAAGCAAATTACTTAGCTTAAATAACTCTAGAAATTATAAGAATAAGAAAAGGAGCTTATTAACCTATTATAGCTAAATAAGGGGGAGGCATAGGTAAAAAGGGGGTAAAGACCTAGTACCCCCTTAAGCTAGAGTAGCTAAGAGATTAAGGTCTAGAATATTACTAAGCTCTAATATCCTATAAACCTATAGAAGCATAAGATATAGCTTAATAACCTAAACTATGCCTTTAATAAGGTAAAGAAAAAATATTAATATAACTATTAAAAGATTCTCCTTATACTTAACTATATACACACTAACTATTAGGTAAGATAGGATAGATACCTTAAAGAATAATAGGCTAATAGCTAGGAAGACCTTAAAGATAACTAGGATAAGTTCTAGGATTAGATACTTACGCTACTTAAGGACACTGTAAACCATAACGCGCAAATAGCTATATAGCTAGAGAACGCAAGGCAACGCAAGGGTTAAAGCCCTATCTAATTTAGTATTTACTTAGATTTGCTAGAGAAATACCTAGAAAGAGCCTCTAAAAAGTCTTATACTCTTATATTCTTTATAAAGTTACTCCCTAACCTATAGGACTATATTAACCTATATTCTTTAATTATAGGAAAGACTAAAGAAGAGGTTATATAACTTACCTAGTGATTTTAGGAGGTAATACTAAAGAATAAGTAAAAGCCTAACTATTTAGGGGATAAAGGCCTATATAAGGCTCCCTAATATTAAAGGTAAGACTCCCTATAAGGTTATAGACCTTATAAGGATTAAGGGAATAAGGACTAGGAAAAGGGCCTAGCTACCTACCTAAATAATAGTAAAGTTAAGGATAAAAGATAATATTTTAACTATAATAGCATAGAGTATCTTACATAAAAGTGTAATAAGCTAAAGAAAGAGCCCTAAGAAGGCTAGGGAAACTTCCTAAGGTAAAAGTAAATACCCTTACCTCTGCCTTAAACGCTAGGGTGCTAATAGGGTGTTAATTTTATATACTAGTTACTATTTATAGGTATAAAGACACTAAAACAGTAGTAAATCTTAATAGCTACGCTAAAATTAACATTATTAGTGCTAAATTCATAAAGAACTATAAGCTTAACTAGGCTAAGGCTATAGTACTTATTCTTAAGGCAGTAGGGGCCCTTATAGTCCCCTAATATAGTGTCTATAAGGTGCCTATTATAATTAAGGACTTAAGAGAAGAAGAAAAGGACCTTAAGCTACTATGTATAGCTATAAATAAGGACCTAAGAGTAAGAGGAAGCCCTCTCTTAATTAGAATACACACACTTACTAAAGAATACATATACCTTTGCTTATACTTATAAGAGTGGTGGTTTAAGAAAAAGAGAATAGCCTTTTTACTTATAACTCCCTATAAGCTTATAAAGGTAATATATAATAAGACTATTATATATGCTATTATAGGAGTTATAGAAGATAAGTTTATTACCCTTAAAGATAAAGAGAAGGCAAAAGCATATAGAACTATTAAAGATATCCCTAAGGAACTATATAAGTTTAAAGACATATTTATATTAGATAAGGTAGGAAGCCTGCTATTAAGAAAGAAGACTAATTACGTAATTAACCTAATACCTAGGGCCACACCCCTATATAGACTAATTTACCCTCTCTCCTAAAGCAAGCTAAAGGAGCTCTGTAAATATATTAACAAAAACCTATAGAAAGGCTAGATAAGACCCTCTAAGAGCCCTATAGGCGCGCCTATCCTATTTATACTAAAGAAGGATAAAACGCTTTAACTATATGTGGATTATTAGGGACTTAATAGGGTAATATAGAAGAATTACTATGCTCTCCCCTTAATTTTAGAGATCCTAGACTATTATTAAGGGGCTTACTATTTCTTAAAGATTAATATTAAGAATACTTACTATTAAATTTGTATTAAAGAGGGTAATAAGTAAAAGACTATGTTTTACACGCGTTACAGACACTATAAATATCTTATAATGCCCTTTAGGTTAATAAATACCCTAGCTACTTTCTAAAGCTATATTCACAAAGCGCTTCACAGGCTAGTTAACACTATTTATATAGTGTATCTAGATAATATCCTTATCTTCTTAAAAACACAGGAGGAGCATACTATATATATTAAGGAAGTCCTAGAATATATAAGGTTAGTAAAGCTATATATAAAACCCTTAAAGTGCTTATTTTACTAGGAGTTAGTAGAATTCCTAGGGTTTATTCTATTAGTTAATAGGATCTTAATAGATACGCATAGGGTTAATATAATCTAAGATTAGAAGGAACCTATAAGCTTTAAGGATATATAGTTATTCCTTAGATTCTATAACTTTTACTAATAGTTTATCTATAAATACTCTAGGATTATAGTACCTCTATATATATTAATAAAAGGCAGTTAAAATAGCATCTAGACTAGGAAGTTTATATTTAGAGCAAAGGAATAGCTAGCATTTAACTAGCTAAAAGATGCCTTTTAGCAAGCACCTCTCCTCTATTATTATAACCTAAGTTAACTAGTGCGTATTAAGATAAATGCTTCTATCTTTATAATAGTAGGAATCCTATCTTAATAGGATAATAAGGGCTATTAGTATCTAGTAGCCTTTTAGTTAAGGAAGTTTATAGACACTAAGTATAATTATAGTATAGCTAATTAAGAGTTACTTACTATAGTAAAGTTATTTAAGTACTAGTAATACTACATTAAAGGCATAGTAACTCTAGTAAAGGTTTTATTAGACTACTATAACTTATAGACCTTTATAAGGTAGTAAAAGCTAAATAGAAGGTAAGCTAGATAGTATATATTCCTTTGCCCCTTTTACTTTATAATTAGGCATAGACTAGGGAAAAGTAACCTAGTAAATACACTATTAAGGAAGTCTAATTATAAAGGTAAACCCCTAATAAATAGGGTACTTCTACTAGAACTTTAAAAGAAAATAGTAGCTACTAAAGAAGTAGTAAAAGAAGAGATACTAATATATTAAAGAAGACTAGGTATATTGCTAGTCTTAGATATAGAGAGGCTTAATAAGATATCTTTAGGGAAGGAAAATGCCCTAGCCCTTATAGAGAAAGCTCTAGAGGCTAGAGTAGCCTAGTTAAGAGGCTAGATAGCTACTGTAGATCTAGTAAAAGATTAGCTAAATAAGGGTGATTTCTAGGAGAAGGTAGTATATATCTAAGACATTAGCGTAGTATAAGAGATATAGGGGGCTATTATATCACTAAATCCTTACTAATCTAAGGTAGATAAACTATTAGCGTAATTGCTATAGAAGGCATAGGATTAAGACCTAGATTTACAGAGGTAGAATAGTAAGACTAATAACTCCCTAGCAAAAGGGAAGGAAAAGGCTAGTCTATAGTTATATAGTGTAAGGGGTCTCCTAATATACTAAGACTAGGTAGTTATTCCCTAGGAGCCTATCTTATGATAGGAGCTTCTATAGCTACACTATAATAATCTACTAGTAGGTTACTTTAGGACTAAGCATACTCTTAAGCTATTAAAGTATTACTTCTAGTGGCTAGCTATAAGTAAGTCTATTTTAGACTATATTATAAGCTATAGGGTTTGCTAATAGGTAGTGGCTAGATAGCATTGCCTATATAGAAGCCTTAAATTACTACTAATACTAAGGTAACTATAAGTAAAGATCTTAATAGACTTTATTACAGGATTACCTATTACGCAAGCTAGCAAGCGAGAAACTAATGTAATCCTAGTAATTATAGACTAATTTACTAAGTACTCTATTTTCCTACCTATAACTACTACTATTAATATAGCTAAATTAGTAGAGCTTTTCTATAGGGAGATTAAACTATAATTTAGGGCACTAGAGGGCATTATATCTAATAGAGGATTAGTCTTTATAAGCTAATTCTAGTTAGACCTATATTACTTATTATACGTAAAGCAAAGGCTTTCTATAGTGTTTTACCCCTAAACTAATAGGTAAATAAAGAGAATAAACTAAGTGCTTAAGCATTACTTCTAATGCTTTATTATAGAGAACTAGTAAATATAGCTAAAGCTACTTCTAGTGGCCTAATTTATATATAATAATATAGTTAATAGGACTATAGGTTACTCTTTAAACTACTCCCTTATAGGATATTTACCTAAGTTTTGCCTTGCTCTTAGGGATAAGATTAAGGAAAGGGAGGTGCTAAAAGCCTATGCACGCGTTATAAAGTTATATAAAGTTAGGGAGTAACTAAAGGGAAACTAGGTAAAAGCCACTAAAACCTAGGTAAAGTACTATAATAAGCGCTACTAGCTATTAACCTTAAAAAGAGGTAACTTTATAGTACTATTAGCAAAGAATATTAGACTTAAGGACGTAAAATAGAAGCTAACCCCTAGATTTATTAGACTATTTTAAGTACTTAATGCTATAGGAAAATAAGCATACTAACTAGTATTACCTAAAAAGTATAGTTAGCTACATAATATATTCTATATTAGTTTACTAAAACTATAGAATTACTATAAAGACACTAGGGATAAGGAAATACTAATACTAGACCTTAAAGATAAAGAAGATAAGTATAAAGTAAAGGAAGTTAAAGACTATAGGAAGACCTATAAAGGTAATAAATACCTAGTAAAATAGAAGGGTTAGCTAAGTAAATATAACTAATAGGTCCTAGCTAAAGATATAGAAAGCGCGTAACGCGTGATTTAGGCGTTTTACTAAAGTAAATCCTATAAGAGAGATAGTAAGATATAAGTAAGTTATAGGTAAAGAGACATAATATTCCTATAAAAAAGGCCTAGCCTTACTAGCTACTATTACACTCTAAACTAAGAAACCTTAGACTACCTACTAAAAAACAAATAAAAATATACCTATAGAGTAAGGAGACTTAAAGAAAACCCCTCTATTATAGCCTCTTTATATAAAAGAACTATACCTCTATAAAGAAGGTACTTACCCTAGTCCTTATCCTTACTAATTAGCTCCTATATTACTTAGTAAAAGCAATGCTTAGCAATACCCTAGGGCATAAAACCTAGGTTATAAGACCTTAGACATAAAGTTACCTTTACCTTCTAAGCGTAGGAAAGTTTATAATAGTTTAGCTATAAAAAGGTTAGCAAAAAGGTAGTAAAAAGGATTAGAGTACTTACTACCCCTAGGATAGGAGCTAGAAATATAGTAATAGAAAGTTACTAGTAGGAAATAATATACTAGTTATATAAAATTAATGCCTCTTACCCTAAGAAGTAAGCAAAAGACTAGCGTATAGGTAAGAAAGAGATAGACCTAATAGACCTTTATAGCCCTAGTAAGGCTAAATGTAATATAGTATACTATATTAGTATAATTAAACCCTAGCATTAAATTCAAACAAGCCCTAGCAAAACTAAAGTAAGTTACCTTAGAGAACATTTAGTCCTCTAGGTCTTCCTTATATAAGTTACTAAGGGTAACTATAAGGGTTTACGCCTAGTCTATTAAGGCTAAAAGATCTAAAAAGTTACCTTTTATAGTAGCTATAGCCTATATAGAGATATTAGTAATAAGGGACTAAAAGATATAGGAATAGTAGTATACACATAGTATTATAAGTATTACCACGCTTATAACATTAAATATAGTGTTTTAAATATTTTACTATTATAGTAGTAGTAGATAATTCCATAGGGAATTAATAGTTAATCTAGGGTAATTTAGGCTTAGATAGCAGGCTTTTCTTAAAGTTAGCATATCTAGTGTGTAAATAATATATATAGGAATATTCCTTTAAGGGAATATAGTCTAAGTCTATAGTAAAAGTAAGGTAATTAATAAGGGGAATATAATAGTAGCTTAAGGTGTTATAATAGTTTTAAAAAGTTAACTAGGGATGCGAAGGTAAAAAGTACGCGATGTAATAGGGAGTTAAAGGCGAATTTGTACTTAAATACTATTATTGTTTGTTATTGTGTTAATATAGTAGCTAGTTAGTAAATAGCTATATAGAAGCTAGTAAAAGCTATTTAGGAGCCTAGCTATAAGTAAGGGGATAACTATAAGGCCCCACTTATAACATAGGCGCACCACTAGCGCGCCCTGCGGACAGGCTACACCCTAGGGCTAGGCTTACGTGACACTAGTGAGCCGCTAGCTATAAGCTAGTAACTCGCACGCATAACACACTTAGACCTAGCAAGCTTTAGTTAATATACTAGAGCCCCTATACCTCTTGCCTAGCTATCATTGTTCTCACATAAAGGTTCTCTAAAGATCTACTATTATGAACGTCCTATCTTTATTGTCATGGCTTGTACCGCTGGGTCTGATATAAACGAAGTGAAGGCTAAGATTCGCAGTCACCACTAGAAAGATACTAGCTAGGGCCTAGTGCATAAAGGTTTTAATCTCTAACCTACTATATATAATATACGCTATCCTTAATAAATACCCTGCTTAAGAAAACACATAGCTATCTTATAGCTAGCTAGCCTCTTTGTTATTAGAGTAGCCTAAAGGTTCTCTAAAGATCTACTATTATAAACGTCCTATCTCCGACCTCTGCGCTCGTAACATCTATCCTCTACGCTCCTAACATAGTCTCCGTCCTCTGCGCTCCTAACATAATACCCCCCTAACATACGATAACCTTAATTGTAAAAAGAGCTACTTACTTAGGGCGTGAATACTATAATAAAGCTTACAAAGAAAATAAGATAAGGAACCTTATATCTAGATATATAGGTAAAAAAAACAATAATAATAATACTACTAATTATAAATAACCCCCCTTATTATAAGTAGTAATATCTAAATAGTAGCCTACATATAGCTTTAATATAGCGAAATAAATATTATTACCTATTATATAGCTAGACTAAAAAAAATAGATAACCTATGTTAATTTTCGTAATTAGTTTAAATAAATAGGTTACCTAATACTATAGTTCTAAATAGTCTAACTAGAGGGCTTATATTATAGTTACTATAAGTTTATAGCTATTAGGCATGCGTGTAAGTGGCAAAGCTAATGGTTATTATTATAATTTATAGATTACTTACCCACAGTGCATTAGATTACTTAAGGGGTCTAGGGTTAATATAAAAGAGACTAATTTTTTCCCCCTTTTACACACTTCCTTTCTCTTATAATATCCCTTAACCTTATAAGTTGCCCTTATTGAATTGTAGGGAGCTAGTTGCCGGCTGGCAACAGCTGTACAGGTGTAGCTCTACGGTTAGGGACCAATAGAACCACCACGTTGAATATTCAACGTAACGTAACGGAAGGTTGTGGCAGTTATCAACTAATAGAATTCAATCTAGATGACTTTTACGATATCTTATATACCAATAGAATTGATTTTAGTGACGTTATACGGGCAATGCGGCTGTTGGATTGAGAGGCCTAGCTATCTAGCTAGATTAAAAAGATCTTCTTCCTCTCATATACCCACTAACTATATCGGTGGATCTGGGCTGCTAAAAGGGTCTTAAGGGCTACTTTTGATTTTCCGCAAAATTCATTTGTATATAAAATCTAAAAAATCGACTTACCACCATACAAACTAGCAACCCACATGCACTAACTTTTAGTCTAAAAAATATTCCTATATAAAATAAAAGCCCTGTCTTCTAGCTTTAATTTGCTATATATGAAACTTTTGTACAACCTCTAGTTAAAGAGAAAATCGCTGTTAAAGATAGCTATAGGGTAACCTATGTGTAGGGTAACCTGCTTACGTCACCCTAGCTTACCTAATTACTAGTGGCGTAGTTATGGCTACGCTTGTAGCCACAACGCAATTGAATAATCCACAATTGATTTGGATTAGTCATCCACACGGTCGGTCGCAGCTGTTGACAGCTGCGACGTAGCTATTGACAGCCACCTTCGCGACCGTTGACAGCTGCAGTGCAGCTGTCAGGCTTGCAATGCAAGCTAGTAATAAAAAGGTCCTTTGACTAGAAAAGGGCTAAAAATAGGTCTTATTTTTAACAGCCCTTACTAGCTAAGCAATAGCTCTCTTACTACTATTATATAGTAGTTACTAACCTTCTTTAGTCTCTAATTATTATTATTACCTACTATTATTTATCTCTATCCTTTATCTTTATCTAGATTATTAGTTTATTATAGCTAACTTATAGCTAGTTAACTATATCTAATACTTATATTAGGACTTTGCCTTCTCTAGTAGCTCTAAAAGGTTAAGCTACTAGAAAGTCTTCTAAGAAATCTCCTACTAAGTCTCCTTAAAAGTACTTAGCTTCTAAAATCTTAATATAAGTTTACTATATTCTTATAGTATATTTATTACTAACTTACTACTAGTAAAATAATAAGAAAGAAAATTCTATATGTATACTACTCTTAGTAAGTAATAATATAAAATATCTTACTAAAAACAGTAGCTATAATATTCCTAAATATCTTATTAATAAAAAGACCTTCCTTATAGAATATAATAAATCTATAAGTATAACTTCTTCGCTTACTTACTGCTTCTATATTACTAATATCTAATAGGTTACTTAATAAAATATACTTATTGCTTCTATAATAATAAAAACTATATTATAGTATATCTCTCTTATCTAGAAACTGGTTACTTATTACTAATATACTACTAGTGCCTAGCTTAAATTACATAGCTTTATAATAGGCTATTTAACCTTATTAAAGCTACTCCTAAAGGTAGCTACTACTATTAGGATAAAGTAAGTATAATTCTATTACCTAGATACTAAATTACTACTAACTTACTACTAGTTTATTATAAAAGCAAAGAAAAAGCTATAAAATACTATCCTATCTTATAAAAATTCTAATAAGTATAGATATATTTATTACGCCTAAATAACTACTAATACTACTTATAAAGTAAAATATAATAAATATATTATAATAGCACTACTAAGTAATACTATAAACCTTAAGATATAGATTAATATTTTAAACTCTCTTTACTTTATAGCCTAGAATATCCTAATAGTAAGCTTTCTTAATATATATAGCTAATACTTAACTAACTTACTAGTAGTTTATACCTAATATTACTAATTTACTTACTTATATTAGTCCTATTAAGCTTCCTAGAAAACTTTAGGTCTATATATATAAAGAGAGGGATTCTAATAATAAAGATACTCCTAAGGCCTTTACCCCCTTAGCTACTATAGTTACTATTACTACTAAGGAAATAGCGGTTACTATAGCTAACTTTATTATAGAGAAGTAAGTGCTTAGTAGCTATGTAATAGATTAAGTAATTTAACTTTATTTTCTAACTTCCTACTATAATAACTTATAAACCGTAATTTTATAATAACCTTATATTAACTTATAAATCGTGATTATCTCACAATAACCTTATATTAACTTACAAATCGTAATTATCTCGCAATAACCTCGTATTAACTTGCGAATCATAATTATCTTATAATAACCTTGCATTAACTTGCGAATCGTGATTTAGCACAAGCAAAAGCCCTTAAATAATTGTCAGGAGCGCAGAGGTCGGAGATAGGACGTTTATAATAGTGGATCTTTAGAGAACCCTTAGGCCACTCTAATAATAAAGAGGCTAGCTAGCTATAAGATAGCTATATATTTATTAAGTAGGGTATTTATTAAGGATAGCGTATATTTTATATAGTAGGTTAGAGATTAAAACCTTTATACACGAGGCCCTAGCTAGTATTTTTCTAGTAGTAACTATAAATCTTAGCCTTTACTTTATTTATATTAAACCTAGTAGTATAAGCTATAATAAATTAATCTCTTAACCTTTAAGGGAAATAAACCATTAGCTAGATTATTATATAGCTAATGCTATAAAGGTCTATATAAAACACGCTAGTACCTTATAATAATAAAGGTATAAATAATTAGTTATAGGATAGAGGACCCCTATAGTTTAGAATAATAGATAATAATAGGGTATAAGAAATGCCACTAGTCCTTAATCTAGATAAAGGCGTAGGCAATGCGGATAATAATAATAGAGTGTTATAAAGACACTATAAGATTATATAAACTAAGCTACGTTACCTTAAGAGAACATAAGAGATTCTATAAATTAAGGCGTAAATTAAGGAGATTAAGGTAAATCTATTATTAGCTAGACCTCCTTAGGGACCTATAATTACCCCTTAAACTTTAACTATAGTCCTACTAGTAGTCTATAGTAACCTAGTAGTAATTATATAGCAAAATAGTCTTATTAAAACACAGAGGAAAATGCCTATATATAAAGGGAGTAGCTACCTAGCTAATAATATAAAGTAATAATAAATGCGTTATATAGCTGTGGAATACCCCATAGATAATAGAATAAGAATGCAGGTGTCTCTATAATAAGATAGCTAGTGGCTAGCTATATAAGCGCTATTTAATATAGTATAGATTAGATTAAAGAACACTTATCTATAATTATATATTAGGTTTAGGGATTTTAGAGATATCTAGTAACTATAGAATACCTCTTTTTTACTTATAGAAAGCAGTAAATATATAGGGAGAAAAAACTAGTAGTGGTTATATCATTATTTAGAGTAATAAAGATTAAGCTAATAGTTCTAAAAGAAAGGGATAAAGGTTAATTAGAGAACTTAGTAGTAATAGAAGGATAAATAAATAGTAAAGACACTATAATATTACTAGAATACGCTTATTCATAGCAGAAAAAAGTAAGGTATTATAATTATACTAATTTTAGGAAACATAAGCAGCAAAGAAGCTACGTTAAATTAGGGCAAGAGTACTAAGCGTCCTATACTAATAATTCCGGACAAATATAAGGAGTTTATAAATGTTTTTTCTAAAGAGCTAGCAGGGAAAACACTACCTTAAGGGCCTATATATAATTTAGCTAAGAGAGAGCTATAAGTTCTTAGGGAGTACCTTATAAGTGCATAGCTTAAAGGGTAGATTAGAAGATTAGTTAGCCTAGCTAAAGCTCTAATTTTATTTGTTCTAAAGAAAGGAGGAAAATTAAGGCTTTACATGGATTATAGGGGCTTAAATAAGATTATAATTAAGGATAAAGCCCCCTTGCCTCTTATTGCTAAAATTCTTAATTAATTAGTAGGCATAGTTATTTTTATAGTCCTTAATCTTAAAGATATATACTACTGGCTATGTATTTGCTTAGGTAATAAGTAAAAGATAGCTTTTTATTATTACTATAGCCACTTTAAATATCTTATTATACTATTTAGACTAGTTAATACACTAGTAACTTTTTAGGAGTATATTAATAATGCACTTAAAGGTCTTATTAATAAGACTTGCATTATTTACCTAGATAACACGCTAATATATAGTAGTGTGGTTAAGGAGCACATAGATTATATTAAATAAATCCTATGTAGGCTTAGAGATATAAGCCTTTTTATTAACCTTATAAAGTGTTAATTTTTGGTTATAGAGGTTAAATTCTTAGGCTTTAAGTGTCAGGAGCGCGGAGGACAGAGACAGGACGTTCATAATAGTGGATCTTCAGAGAACCTTTAGGCTACTCTAATAATAAAGAGGCTAGCTAGCTATAAGATAGCTATATATTTATTAAGTAGGGTATTTATTAAGGATAGCATATATTATATATAGTAGGTTAGAGATTAAAACCTTTATATACTAGGCCCTAGCTAGTATCTTTCTAGTAGTAACTATAAATCTTAGCCTTTACTTTATTTATATTAGACTTAGTAGTATAAGCTATAATAAATTAATCTCTAAACCTTTAAGGGAAATAAACTATTAGCTAGATTATTATATAGCTAATGCTATAAAGGTTTACATAAAACACGCTAGCACCTTATAATAATAAAGGTATAAATAATTAGTTATAGGACAGAGGACCCCTATAGTCTAGAATAATAGATAATAATAGGGTGTAAGAAATGCTACTAGTCCTTAATCTAGATAAAGGCATAGGCAATGCAGATAATAGTAACAGAGCATTATAAAGACACTATAAGGTTATATAAGCTAAGCTACTATATACATAAAGAAAACAGGAGATTCTATAAATTAAGGTATAAATTAAGGAGATTAAGGCAAATCTATTATTAGCTAGACCTCCTTAGGGACCTATAATTACCCCTTAAACTTTAACTATAGTTTTACTAGTAGTTTATAGTAATTTAGTAGTAATTATATAGTGAAGTAGTCTTATTAAAACGTAGATAAAAATACCTATATATAAAGGGAACATATATAAGAACCTCTAGAATTTCCTAGTAGATTTAAATATGTTATTTAAATTAAACTATTATACCTTTAGGAATAATATAACTAAGGTAATGTATATAGGTAGCTACCTAGCTAATAATATAAAGTAATAATAGATATATTATACAGCTATGAATAGGCATGTAAATTACGCGTTACTTATATAGATAGGTTTTCTTAATTAGCTAAAGACTAGAATAATAGATAAGAATATAAGGTGCTTAAAAGTAATAAGAACTTTACTAAATCTTAGGTAAAGGGATAACTAATTATTTTAAGCCTTAATAAGAGCTTAGACTAAGGTAGAAGCTAAATTACCTAAGGTAATTCCTATATGCCTAAGAATTACTATCTTTCTAAATAGCTTAAATAATACTATAAGGAAGTAAATAATTAGCTAAGAGTTTCTAATATTATAAAGCTAGTTATAAGGCTAGGGTAAGAAAGCGAAGGTTATAATAAATTTAGGCTAAAGTAATAAAAAAAGTTAAAACTATAAAAAGAAAAGATAATGCTCTATATTACCTATAGATAGGGCATAGTAATAAAGCAAGGATTAAAGGAAAAAATCATCCCTAGTGTGCTTTAAATATAGAAAGCCTAGACATACTATACTAACTTATTAGGCACTAGACTATTTTACCTATAAAAGCAATAAGCATATAACGGAGAAATATAATAAGAGTAGTAATAAAGCTATATCTCCTAATATAATACTAGTTTAATTAGCATAGACCTAGGAATATAATCTTGCTATAGAATACCCTATAAATAATAGAATAAGAATATAGGTATCTTTATAATAAGATAACTAGTGGTTAGCTATATAAGCGCTGTTTAATATAGGTATATAGTTTTTAATAATTTATCCTAAATTATTAATAAAAAAGGATTAGAAGAGTGTAATATAATTAGACTAGATACTAGAGAGTGTAAGCTAAAAAGTAATTTTATATTAAGGAATTTTATAAAAATTAATAAAAGTAAAAGATAGTATAGGATTTGCGAAGTTTTACTAAGTTAGCTACTATATTACTAATATAAAAGAAGGGATAATACTAGGTATAGACTAGATTAGAGAATACTTACCTATAATTATATATTAGGAGTAGGGATTCTAGAGGTATTTAGTAACTAGAGAGCGTCTTTTCTTTACTTATAGAAAGCAGCGAATATATAGGGAGAAAAAACTAGTAGTAGTTATATTATTATTTAGAGTAATAAAGATTAAGCTAATAGTTCTAAAAGAAAGGGATAAAGGTTATATAGAGAACTTAGTAGTAATAGAAGGATAAATAAATAGTAAAGACACTATAATATTACTAGAATACACTTACTTATAGTAGAAAAAGCAAGGTATTATAATTATACTAATTTTAGGAAACGCAAGTAGCGAAGAAGCTATGTTAAATTAGGGCAAGAGTACTAAGCGTCCTATACTAATAATTCTAAATAAATATAAGGAGTTTACAAATATTTTTTCTAAAGAGCTAGTAGGTAAGCTTCCTAAACTAGGAGGTTACACTTATATAATTAAATTAGAAGAAGGGAAAACACTACCTTAAGGGCCTATATATAATTTAGCTAAGAGAGAGCTATAAGTTCTTAGGGAGTACCTTATAAGTGCGTAGCTTAAAGGGTAAATTAGAAGATTAGTTAGCCTAGCTAGAGCTCTAATTTTATTTATTCTAAAGAAAGGAGGAAAATTAAGGCTTTATATAGATTATAAGGGCTTAAACAAGATTATAATTAAGGATAAGGCCCCTTTGCCTCTTATTGCTAAAATTCTTAATTAATTAGTAAGCGTAGTTATTTTTATAGTCCTTAATCTTAAAGATACGTACTACTAGCTATATATTTGCTTAGGTAATAAGTAAAAGATAGCTTTCTATTATTACTATAGCTACTTTAAATATCTTATTATGCTATTTAGACTAGTTAATAAACTAGCGACTTTTTAGGAGTATATTAATAATACACTTAAAGGTCTTATTAATAAGACTTATATTATTTACCTAGATAACACGCTAATATATAGTAGCGTGGTTAAGGAGCACATAGATTATATTAAATAAATCCTACATAGGCTTAGAGATATAAGCCTTTTTATTAACCTTATAAAGTGTTAATTTTTAGTTATAAAGGTTAAATTCTTAGGCTTTAAGATATTACTAAGAGGTATTACAATAGATCTAGCGAGGGTTAAAGCAATTATAATATAGCTAATACTATATAGTGTATTTAATATTTAGTTATTTCTTAGTTTCACCGGATCTTATTATTATTTTATTAAATAGTATAGTAAAGTTATTATTCTATTAATAGATTACCTTAGAGGGAAGTAACTAGTAATATTTAACCTAGAACCCTATAAGTTAGCAGTATTTAGAGAACTTTAGCAAAGATTTTAAGAAGCGCTAATTTTAGTGCATTTTAATTCACTTACGTATCTTAGAGTGAAGACAGATATATCTAGATATGCAATTAGGGCTATACTTACAATATTAGTGCTAGGTTACTAGCACCTAGTTGCGTTTATATTAAGGAAAATAACTAACGCTAAATTACGCTATATAATACCTAATAGCAAATCATTAGCTATTTAAGAGGCTTTTTAGGCATAGAGATATTACCTTGCTTACTTAGCTTATATAATTAAGGTTATTATAGACTATTTAAACTATAAGTACCTAGCTATAAAGCCTAAGCTTACTAGTAGGCAGGTAATTACGCTTAATAAGCTTTATCTATTTAACTTTAAGATTATATATTATATAGGGAAATTAAATCCTACTAATCCCCTATTAAGAAGACTAGATTTTATAAGTAAGATAAGGAAAGCAAAAGTAGTAACTATATAGCTCCTTACCTTTTTATCTAAATTTATAAATACTAAGTAATAGTGTTACGTGCTGGTTTGGCACGATGGGGGGCGAATCCGTTAGAGGGGCTAACGGATTCGCAATCGTAAAGTCATACTAAGTTCACTTGCGTAAGCTACTATTAGGGGTATAGTAATATATTAGAAGTAAGTTAATTCTATTCTAGCAAAGTCTAAATCTAGCCTTATATTAGCTACCCTTACGTTCCGCTATATAATAAGTGCTAGGCGCGCTAAAAAGACAACTATCCTAGTTATTATTACTTAAACTATAACTAGATTTAGCCTTTATCTAGCTAAGCTTATTAAAAAAACTTCTATTAAATTTATATAAAGGGAAAAACAGACTTAGCATGTCCCTTACTATAATCGCGATTCCTCTCTTATACTCGTGAACTATTATGTTAAATAATGTATTCTTTTTATCTAACGTTAAGCACCTAATCTTTATTGTATTTTATTGTTTCCTTTTAGTAAAATATTAAATTCCTCTATTCCCTTATCCCTTCTAATCTTATACTTAGTCTAAATCCTAACTTCCTATCTTACTATACACTATATTCTAACTCTATACCTTAATATCTAAATCCATTTCTTTAATCTAGTAATCTAGCAAATTTATCCTTCTTAATTTATAGCTTAGTTACCTTAGTAATTAACATGCGTATAATAGGTAATGTTTATCTTAATATCCTTATTATCCTTTTTCCTAATAATACTAGTAATATTTCACTTATTTCCTGTGCTGTAGGCATATCTAGCGTTATTCGTTAAATATCTATCTAAGCTATCTTTAGACTAGGCTTTCCTAGTAATTTAGGCTTCTTACTTAGTATTACTAGAGGTCCTATCCCACTATAAGGTTACTTATTGCCTGTTTTTAGTGTTCCCTAACGTGATTTACCTTAATACTTGTTAGTTTCGCCTGAAAATAGTGTTACTAGAACCAGTGTCCGCGCTAGTGTCTCTAGAGCTAGGGTTGCCTAATTTCGTGTTTCTAGGGTTCTAATCACTGGAATTAGCCTTACTAGAGCTAAATTTATTTTCTTGCTATCCTCCTTAAACCTTTTCTACTTATTCGTGAGGTTCTCAATCTTCGCATCTAAATCCAACGCTTCACTCGTGTAATTGTTGTCGTTGTCGTTACCTTATTCCTTAGTTTTAACTATCTTTTAAACGACCTTAGCCACTTAACTAACGTTTTTGTCACACCCCTCTACTAGTTATAATAGTGTGTTTACCTTATCTTATCTTATTCTTAGTTTATCTAAGTGCTACTGCTACTATAATTATATAATTTGTTATATAGGGCGTAAATATTTTTACAGCTAATTACGTTATTCTACTTAATTTAAATAGCGTTTAAAAAACTTTACATTCTTATAATAGGTTACAGTCCCTAGTTTCGCTAAAAGCTTGTTAATCTACTAGATATATTTAATTCTTTCCCTATTAGTTATAGATTATTACTATGCTAAGTTAGTGACTATTAGTTCCCCTAATATCTGATTTTATTCTATTATAGCTAGGATCCGAATACATAGATATGCTGCCCTTATTTGCTTGTAAATTATTTGGTTATGTATGTGTACCTTGTTATTAAAGAGAACAAAATCTAGTATAGCTCCTTAATTAAAATATAGATTTGCATAATATCTATAAAACTTATATTTAACTTCTAGTATAATAGTTTTATTTTTTACTTAGTAGTTCTTATAGTTATTATAATTCTATATTTCTTATAGCTAGTTTAGTTCCGCGTGCTGTAGTTTTTAGAACTCTCTATTATCTATACTATTGTCTTTAGAGTTAAGTGCTATTAAGCAAAAATAGGGCTAGAAATAAATTTAACTACGCTTCTGCTAGATTTAACTGCGCTAAGCTTATAGTGGTTTTAGGGATAATATAAGGTTTAAGTAAGGGGGCTCTCTTTTAGTTAGCGCGAAAAGGTAATATACATAAAAGGGTCTAATAGCTTTAATCTAGCCTGTTAAATCTAATAGCTTGCTATTGCCTTTCTTCCTTTGCTATTACTATTCTATAGGCGAATTAAGACCTTTCTTTGCATATTCTTTTTACTAATTAACTAGGTTCTTCTTAAGATAGTCTTCCACTATCTTAGCTATATTAACTTATATCTTGCTTTTACTTATCTATTAGTTATCTTTAGCTATAAATCCCTTCTATTAGATAAGAAATTTCACTTTTACGGTCTTATTTCATTTAAAGATCTTAACGCAATGCCCACAGATTTGTTTAATTTCCTAGTGATTTGCCTCCTCTGGATTATTAAACGTAATTAGCGGCGGAGCTAGTTCTTCCCTACTAAATAAATCCCCTCCTTACGCTAGCTTCTAGATCTATGTGACTAATACCACTAGATAGACTTGCGAATCTAGGGGGAAATCTAATTGATATGCTAATAGGTTTACCTTTTCTAGTACCTTATATAGCCCTGCCTTCTATAGTAACTATTTTTTCTTAGGCTTCCTAGGTAATTTATACCCCTTATATAATTATAGATAAACTATGTCTCCTATATTAATATTAACTAGTTTATAGCGGTTATTGTACTAAATCTTAGCAAGGGCGGCCGCTATTATAATTGCTAATTAAGCCTTGTGCTAGTATAGCTTTTGTAGCACTGCTATATTATTTGCGCTAGCTCTAGTGTTAATTACGTTATTTAGAGAGAGAAGGTTAATAATGCTTAAAGGACAAAATCTATATAATAGCTTATTAGGAGCCTATCCTATACTTACCGCTATAGTGTTGTTTAGTTAATATTATAGTGCTAGGAGTAGTAATGTCTACGCTATATCTAGGTTTATTACTATATAATATTATATTACGATTATAACTATCTAATTTTTCCTCTCCGCTATTTTATCTATTTAAGGGTAATACGCTATACCTATAAGAAGTCTAACTCTTATGCGCCTAAATATTTCTTTCTATATATTAGATATAAATTTAGGATCTCTATTACTAATAATTTGCCTTAGCAATCCCTAGTCTACGATATATAAGGCATAAAGGAGTAATTTTACCTAGATTTCCGCTGGATATGTAGTATATCCTAGTATTAGAAGGGTTCTTTTGCTAAAAAGGCAATTTACTAGACATAATAAGTTATATGTTACGTATCCTTCTATTTACTACATTATGTTAGCAGATAATACCTCTAGTATATCCGTGATAAAATTAAGTAAAATCATATAAAAAGGTATTAGTTTTAACTATAAGGGTTGTAATTCTCCTAGTGGTTTAGAACGGTTAATTACATTCTCCTAGCATACTATATAATAGGCTATATAGTCTTAAATCTATTAGCTTATACGTGGAAAATAAACTAATTAGAGCTTTGCTACTATCCTAGCGATTCTAAAATGTTAATATTTGTTATAAACTAATTATAGTATGGATTTAACCTCTATTATAGGAATATAGAGATAGAAAAATCTATCTTTACTATAGTAATATAACAGACTATTCTCGCGCAGATCCTATCTATATAAAGGAATTTTTGGTCTAATTCTAGCGTTTTTTACCGCTTACCTTTCTTAGTACGCTCTTATAGCTATAATAATCTAGCTAAATTTTTAATCAGACTAATACCCCTAGATAATCCTAGCCTTAAGGTTATTATCTATAATTACAGTGGCGATATATTCCTCCGTGACGAAATACGCACTTATATCTAATTCGTTATAGTAGCTATTCTACGCTACCTCCCTATATATTACCTCTACTAGTAATCTTAAAAGCGCATCTAGTATAATATTTAGCACTCCTAGTATATGCGTTACCTTTAGATTAAATTACGATAGGTAATTCGTAACTTTAGCTAGTTTTAGATTAGCTTTGTCTAAATCTATTATAGATAATAATGTGTGCTTAATAATCCCCTTTGCTAGGGAATAATTAGTTAAAACATTAACTATAACGCTATTAGATTAGACTATCTTTCTTAGCTTTCTAATGCTTTACGTAATTGCGGCTACTTTTGCCTTAGTTAAGCCATAGCGTTTCTTAAGGCTTAATGTTGCCCTTAAGAGAAATAGAATTAGCTATATCTAGTTATTCTTAATGTCTCTTCTAGGAATGCTTTAGCTATCCTATTCCTCTTATAATTAGAAGGCATATAGTCTAAATCCTTCCTTATAGGTATTAATTTTAAGGAAAAGTAGCTTACTTAGATTATAGTGCTATAGGGTCTGTTTCTCACTTAGAAATGCTTTAATATCTTTAAAAGCCTTTTTCTTATCCTTTATTAGCAAAAATGTCTTTTACTATATCTTCCTTTTCTATATTAGTTTTAAGATCCTAGTGATTTTTTTGTCTTTTTTACGGAATTCCTTTAATAATACTATGTTCTATGCTTATAATAGTTAGATCTATATGTTAAACCATAGAATTCTATTATAAAGAAATCCAGCTATTCTAATAAAGGTTTTGAGACTTAATAGGTTAGTTAGGAAGATTATTTTTTAAAACGCTTTTAGCCTATTATTCATATTAACGATTCTATTACTATTAATAACGAAACTAAGCAATTAAATAGCGGGGTATCTAATAAAAGACTTCTTAGCTATAATTATTATCCTGTTTTCTTTAAGGATCTTAAGTATAATGTCTAGATACTTTAAATGTTCCTTAATACTATCTAAAAACACAATAATATCGTTAATATAAACACAAATAAAGTGCTTATACTTCTAAAAGAGTTAATCTATAAATCGTTAAGTAAAGGCAGGGGAATTTTTAAAACCTATTAGTGCTATATTTAATGCTTTAAGACCCCGATTTAATATCACTACTATATAGGCTTAGTAGTCTCTTCTAATCGGCAGTTAGTGGAAAAATCCCGTTTTATTAAAGAGAGAAAAAACCTTCTTACCACGAGTATTATCTATAATATCGCTTTAGTCTAGCAGGGGGTAGATATCTAGTATAGCTATATTATTAAGCAGTCTTATTATTGAATTCAAAAGAGTGGACCGATCCATCTGCACCTAGGATTACAAAGCCTTATGTATTTTTTAACACCCCCCCTAGAATTGCATATCCAGGTGCCCTATAGAGGTCTTAGGCTTATACTAGCAATTGAATTTTTTTTTTAGTTATTTCGGCAGGGTTCGAACTCGTAACCTTGCCTCGCAGAGCAGTGCTCCACTGTGGTAGGCGAAACGCTACAGTGGGCCTAACCACTGCAACGCTGCAGTGGGCCTAACCACTGCGCCACCGGGCTCATAACCTATTGAATTCAAAAGAGTGGACCGATCCATCTGCACCTAGGATTACAAAGCCTTATGTATTTTTAACACTTATATTAACTATAACTCTTCCTTTCCTTTCCTAGCTAGTTTCTTACTAAACTATAAACACTAGATACACTATTGCTACTAGCTTATCTAAATATAATATCTTCCCTTTAAGGTAGAGTTTATTATATACTTTATTAAGTTTGCTTATATCCTATCCTCCTAGCCTATATAGCCAGATTAGTCTTGTTTAATATTACTATCCGTTAACTAAGTTAATCCGCATTTTTTAATCTTTAGGTATAGGGATAATACCTCTGTTACAATAAATATTATATTTATCCATAAGCTAAACAAATTCGCTCGCAGTATTATAATTAATATTAGCAACTCATACTCTGAATTTGTTTATAATATATAGAATTTCTTCTAGATATAAAATCCCATATAATAGCACTCCTACGTTAACCTTCTTTAGGTTAAGCTTGTTCTTCTCCTTATTAGATTTGTTACTATCCCTATCTATATCTCTTATTTTTTCTATAATATCCTTACTAAAATAAGCATAATATGCTAAAGGATTATTAATCACATAATTAGCATTAACTTCGCTAGCCGCCGTTAGTAACGTAACTTTCTTATGCTTATAAATAATAATAGTTTTATTAGTGGGATTATGCGTAATTATTTAACCTAGGCTAGATCTATTAAATAAAGCATTAGGGAAATATTCTAAATATAACTACATGTAGTATACACTTATTTCCTAATTCCCCTATACTATCTTCTATGTAATTAGTATATATACGGTTCCTTTTAGCGGAATTAACACTATCTGCGCTATAACTACCCTTTAATAGGGTACTTTATTAGCTAGCTAAAAAATCTCCGCTAGTACTATTATGCTATAAACTAATCTAAAAACCACTTTAGGGTTTACAAAATTAATCTTCGCTCTATATTTGTAAAGGAAATTTATTTTAAGTAATAACTTTAGTCCTAGATTTAGTATTATGTCCGCTATAACTATAAAATAACTAGTAATTTTAGTTCTATATGCTATTCCTAGAATATAAAAATCAAAAGTGGCTGATTCTATAATGTAAAAGGCTAACTTAACTCTAGACATAGGCTTAGGCTCCTGCATTCCCTATTTTACGTTTAACCTGTTTTATTCTAGCCACGCCTTATCTACTAAAATTAATAATATTCCTAAATCAAGGTAGATTTAATAACTCTTGCCTTTATTATTAAATTTAAGAGGGATTTTTAAGTACATATTTGCTTGTTTTCTATTATACTTAACTTCCTATAGTCTTACTATAGCTTTAATTACTTGCCCTAGAATAAGTTAACTTAATCTAGTTAGATCTGCTATTATACTAGTCTTATCTACCTCCTTTACGGTGTTTTCTATAAAATAAGTCTTAACAAAATTAGACTCCTATCCTAGGATCTCCCTACTATCTTTATCTATAACCTCCCCTTCTTTAGCTATATAGTAACCGCACTCCTAAAGGTATATTTCCTACTATTATACATTAGAATTATTATTAAACACTATAATGTTCGCATATTCCTTTTCTTTAGTGGGCGATTTCTCCTAATATTAAAATTACCTAGGCTACTATAACTAGCCTATCCTTTCTAATAGTCTAAAGTCTTAAGGTTATTATTTATCCTAATAATTTTAGGGGTTATCTTATTAATTCTAGCTAAACTCTATTCGCTTTTTTCTCTTTTCTTAAGATTTATTCCACTATAGTTGCTAATTTTGTCCCTTAATCTAGATATTTCGCTAGTATAGCCTTAGTTAGAAAAATCCTAAAGATCTTTAGGCGTTCTAATTATCCTATTAGTAATGTTAATTTCCTAGCTAAAATTATACTCTTATTAGCCTATTCTAATTTACTTAAGCTTTATTCTTTTTATCTTCTAAGTTACTACTAGATATCTCTTTATTAAAGTGGACCTTAAGCTTTCCTTTACCTTTTCTAGCTATAAGATAACCTTTGCTATATAGGTAATTATATAGATCCTGCCTTTTATTATTCACTATAGTAACATAGGCTAATCTTATATTAGTTATAGTTAGAACTAGACATATTTAGCGTAATCCTAGATATAGTTTAAGGCGTAGACGCACTAGAAGCTAATAGTCTATTAATTTACTATTTACCTTAGTATACTAAAAGATTTTTAATATAAATTCACAAAAGGATACCTTATTTATAACGTTCTCTTTAGTATATTTTGCTTTATTAAGCCACGCTATTACATCCTAAACCTAAATACTAAATTCCTTCTAAACTGCCTTAAAAACAGAAGGTATATCACTAAATATAGTATTCCGCTCTCCTAAATTAAGATATTACTAGTACTATACTATTACATCCCCTTAGAATAATATCTAAATCTTTTTCTAAATAATGTCCTATTAGCTAGGATTAGCATAGTGTAAGTAATCTTTAATAGCTTAGACCTATAATTTAATATTATAAAAAATAGTCTACTTCCTATTATACATAATAAGGTCTCTATTAGCCTCCTCTGGTTTATTACAAGGCTTAAAGTGTCTAATATCTGTGATTTTCTATGTTAAATTCGCATTCTATTCTGTGTTTTCTGTCTATTAGCTATACTAATCCTAATTAAGCGCTAGATCTACCCTTCTCTAGGTTCCTAGATTAGTATACTATTCTTAATCTAGGGGAAATAGGGTTTACTACTATATCTAGTGTGGGTTAGCCTATTGCTATATGAATCCCTGCTAATCCTACGGTTACTAGTATTGCGGTTGCTAGTATTATGGATATATTAGTTATGCTAATAGTCCTGCTCTAGCTTCTAAATACATTAGTCATGCTAATAGTCCTACTCTAGCTTCTAAATAGCTATTATACTAACCCTAGTTATTTAGTAAATATAATATTCCCTAGGTAGTATTTTACGCTAATAGTGTTAATCCTACTAAGGCACTTACGCTTTACAAGCTTCTAATTTTAGTTATTAGTCTTGATGCTAGCTAGTCTATTCCTAATACTATTTGGTCTATTATAGCCTACTATGCAATTTGCTACTATTCTAACACTTCCTAAAGGATCCTTGCAGTATTGGATTTACTTGCTATAGTGCGAATTTCCCCTAGATCTGGTTAATCTAGTAGGTTCCTTAAGGGTCCTAGCTATAGGTCTTCTAGATATAACTTTGTTATCTAGTTAGGGGGTTTAATACACTAAGTAGTGGTGTTATCTTTAGGATAGTAAGTAATCCCCTTTCCTTTATTATTATTATCCTTCTTTATGCTTCTCTTAGTTTTAGTAGTAGTAGTGCTATAAGCTAGGCTATTAGTGCCTTTAGATAGCCTCTCTAATGCCTTACTACCTTCTAATCTATTAGATTTATTAAGGTATCCTTTAGATTTAGCTTTTAGAATATAGGATCTAACTTACTTCTAAACAAGATACACTATTTGCGTATCTATTAGGTTCTAGTAAATAAGCGGTTCTTGCTATATTAAATACTTATGTCTTATTACTACTCCATTATTAAATTCGTATCTTATAAGCTTATTTAAATCTTCTTGTTCACTAATTTTAACAAGTTTTTGTTTTTAATACTTAAATCCTAGATTTTATTTATTAAAAGTATAAAACTAGTAAATAAGGCATAGTTTATTTTTAGTAACTAGGAAGTTATGCTAAAACTCTACAAATTAATATTATAAATAGTTAGTTTTAGATATAAGGTTTTGTTTTTAGGTTTCTAGAAGGGCATAACAAAAGAATCTATAATTACTACTACTTATTATGTGCTAGTTTAGCATAATAGGGGGCGAATCCGTTAGAGAGGCTAACGGATTTGTGATCGTAAAGTTATACTAAGTTTACTTACGTAAGCTACTATTAGGGGTATAGTAATATATTAGAAGTAAGTTAATTCTGTTCTAGCAAAGTCCGAATCTAGCCTTATATTAGCTACCCTTGCGTTCCGCCACGTAACAAATAGGAACACTATAGTAACACTACTAGCGCTATAGGTTCTATAAAAACATTATTTAGTATAACTAATAGTTAGTTATAAAGACACTGTGATAATACTATTAATATCTAGGGTTTTAAAAAATCATAACTTAACTATATTTTTAAGGAGCCTAATAATCTAAATACGCTTAGAAAAGGTATATTAGTAGGGTTATTTAATACTTTTTTTAGTAAGTAATAAGGTAGCTATGGGTAATACTACTAGCACCTAGTTTATATTACGTTTATTACTTAGCTATTTTAATTTTCCTATTAGACTAGCTATTACTAAAAGGGGTGGACTAGTATAGGTAGTTACTAGTAAGCGGCAAGGGCGCCCCTTAAAACTATTACTTATCTATTCCCTTATAAGACTAGAGGCATCTAGCAAACTAATTACTTATAGAGATATTATAGCTAGGATTTAATCTATCTAGAAAACCTCTTCTAAGTTTAACTCTAGCTTTCTAGAAAGGAGCTTAGAATTAGAAGCCCTAATTTAAGTCTTATTATATAAAGCGTAGTAAGGTAATAACTTTACTATAGGTTAAAAGAAGTTACTTAAAAGCAGTAATTTAGTAGCATTATAAATATAGTCTATAGGACTCTCTAAGCTATTAATATTTAAGAATTATATTTTTATCCCTTAGGGAATAAGAAAAGAAATTTTATTACTAACCTATAATAACCCTACTACTAGGCATTAAGGAGTAAGTAGGACTCTTTATTAAGTTATAAACTAATACTATTAGCTAATAATAAAGAAAGATATAAAGGTATATATTAGCACTTATATAAGTTATTAGACTTTAAAACCAAGGCATTATAAACTATATAGCAAGCTAGCTACGCTGCTAGTGCCTAATCGCCCTTTTTAAGAATTATTAATAGATTTTATTACTAGGCTTCCACTAGTAAAAGACTTAAACTAGACTTATAATGTAATTTTAGTTATTATTAACCATTTTCTAAAATATAGTATTTACATTCCTATTTTAACGTAACTAACTAGTAATAGGCTAGTAACTATGTTCTTAGAATATGTTTTTAGAGACTATAAAGCTCTAGAAGGTATTATAATAGACTAAGGTTTTACATTTACTAGTGGTTTCTAGATAACTTTCTGTTACCTTCTTATAACTAAGCGGCTATTAAGTATTGCTTTTTATCCCTAGATAGATAGCTAGATAAAATGTCTAAACTAAGTTTTAGAGCATTATTTAAGGGCTTTTACTTATACTAAATAGACTAATTAGGCAGATAACTTATTATTAGCGCAATTTACGTATAATATAAGCAATTACATAACACATAGCTACACACTAGTAGAGGCTTATAAGGTTATAATCCTAGAGGTCCGTAATAAGTAGTTATAGATATCCCTTTAGTAAATAATTAAGCTAAAAGTAAAGTCTTAGCGCTAAGAGAAAATCATACTATAATTAAATAGCTTTTAAGTAACTTATAGACTTAGTATAAGAAATATTATAATTAGAAAAGAACTCTAATAAGGTTTAAAGTTAGTAATTATGTTTTATTATTAACAAAGAATATTAACCTCAGATAACCTAGTAGAAAGCTAGCTATAAAGTACCTAGGCCCCTATAAGATTAAAAAGGTAATTAGGAGTTACAGATTAGCGTATTAATTAAGGTTACTACCTAGGACTTGTTTACATAATGTATTTAATATCACTAGTCTTAAGCCTTTTAAAGGGGACCTAACTAACGTAGAAGATACGTCCTTATTATAAGATAACCTTAAAGATAATAAACAGAAGTTTAAAGTTAAGAGAATTGTTTTACATTACTATAATAGGAGATAATGTAAATATCTAGTTAAGTGGAAAGGCTATAATATATTAGAAAACTTATAGGTACTAAAGAGGGATTTTGTGATAAAGGATGTTATTAAAGATTATAAGTAATAGTTAAATAGCAAGGTTATTACAAAGTACTTATAATTCATAAGTTAATATAAGGTTATTACAAAGTACTTATAATTTGTAAGTTAATATAAGGTTATTATAAAGTAGTTATAGTTTATAAGTTAATATAGTAGGAAGTTAGAAAATAAAGTTAAATTACTTAATCTATTACATAGTTACTAAGCACCTACTCCTTTATAATAGAGTTAGCTATAGTAACCGCTATTTCCTTAGTAGTAGTAATAGCTATAGTAGCTAAGGGGATAGAGGCCCTAGGAGTATCTTTATTATTAGAATCCCCCTCTTTATATATATAGACCTAAAGTTTACTAGGGAGCTTAATAGGACTAATATAAGTAAGTAGATTAGTAGTATTAGGTATAAACTACTAGTAAGTTAGTTAAGCATTACCTATGTCCGTTAAGAAAGCTTACTATTAGGATATTCTAGGCTATAAAGCAAAGAGAGTTTAAAATATTAATCTATATCTTAAGGTTTATAGTATTACTTAGTAGCGCTATTATAGTGTGTTTATTATATTTTACTTTATAAGTAGTATTAGTAGTTATTTAGGCGTAATAGACACGTCTATACTTATTAGAATTTTTATAAGATAGGATAGTATTCTATAGCTTTTTCTTTACTTTTATAATAGACTAGTAGTAAGTTAGTAATAATCTAGTGTCTAGGTAGTAGAATTATACTTACTTTATCCTAATAGTAGTAGCTACCTTTAGAAGTAGCTTTAATAAGTTTAAATAGCCTATTATAAAGCTACGTAATTTAAGCTAGGCACTAGCAGTGTATTAGTAATAAGCAAGTAGTTTCTAAATAAGAGAGATATACTATAATATAGTTTTTATTATTATAGAAGTAATAAGCATATTTTATTAAGCAGCCTATTAGATATTAGTAATATAAAAGCAGTAAGTAAGCGGAGAAGTTATACTTATAGATTTATTATATTCTATAGGGAAGGTCTTTTTATTAATAAGATATTTAGAAATGTTATAGCTACTATTTTTTAGTAAGATATTCTATATTACTACCCACTAGGAGTAGCGTATATATAGAATTTTCTTTCCTATTATTCCACTAGTAGCAAGTTAGTAATAAACACACTATAAGGATACAGTAAACTTATATTAAGATTTTAGAAGCTAAGCGCTTTTAAGGAGACTTAGTAAGAGATTTCTTAGAAGACTTTCTAGTAGCTTAACCTTCTAGAGCTACTAGAGGAGGCAGAGTCCTAATATAAGTATTAGATATAGTTAACTAGCTATAAGTTAGCTATAATAGACTAAACAAAGAAATTATGTTTAAAAGGGAATAAACTAATAATCTAGATAAAGATAAAGGATAAATAAATAACAGCAAGTAATAATAATAATTAGAGACTAAAGAAGGTTAGTAACTACTATATAATAGCAGCAAGAGAGCTACTACTTAGCTAGTAAGGGTAACTTATAAGGTTAAGGGATATTATAAGAGAAAGGAAGTGTGTAAAAGGGGGAGAAAATTAGTCTCTTTTATATTAACCCTAGACCCCTTAAGTAATCTAACGCACCGCGGGTAAGTGATTTATAAATCATAACAATAACCATTAGCTTTACTACTCGCACGCATGCCTAATAGCTACAAACTCACAGTAACTATAATATAAGCCCTCTAGTTAGACTATTTAGAACTATAGGATTAGGTACCCTATTTATTTAAACTAATTATAAAAATTAATATAGGTTGTCTATTTTTTTTAGTCTAGCTACATAATAGGCAATAATATTTATTTTGCTACATTAAAGCTATATATAGGCTACTATTTAGATATCACTACCTATAATAGGGGGGGTTGTTTATATTTAGTAGTATTATTATTATTATTTTCACCTATATATCTAGATATAAGGTTCCTTATCTTATTTTCTTTACAAGCTTTATTATATTGTCTATGCCCTAAGTAAGTAGCTCTTTTTATAATTAAGGTTAATTATATATTAGGGGGGTATTATATTAGGAGCGCAGAGGATAGAGATAGGATGTTTATAATAGTAAATCTTTAGAGAACCTTTAGGCCACTCTAATAATAAAGAGACTAGCTAGTTATAAGATAGCTATGTGTTTGTTAAGCGGGGTATTTATTAAGGATAGCGTATATTATATATAGTAAGTTAGAGATTAAAACCTTTATGCACTAGGCCCTAGCTAGCATCTTTCTAGTGGCAACTGCGAATCTTAGCCTTCACTTCGTTTATATTAGACCTAGCGGTACAAGCTGTGACACTAGTTTAGATATTCTATCTAGCTATCTATTTAGGGATAAAAAGCGATGCTTAATAGCCACTTAGTTATAAGAAAGTAATAGAAAGTTATCTAGAAACCACTAGTAAATGTGAAACCTTAGTCTATTATAATACCTTCTAGAGCTCTATAGTCTCTAAAAACATATTCTAAGAACATAGTTACTAGCCTATTGCTAGATAGTCACGTTAAAACAGGAATATAAATACTATATTTTATAAAATAGTTAATAATAACTAAAATTACGTTATAAGTCTAGTTTAAGTCTTTTACTAGTGAAAGCCTAGTAATAAAATCTATTAATAATTCTTAAAAAGGGTAATTAGGCACTAGCAGCATAGCTAGCTTGCTATATAGTTTATAATACATACACCTTTGTATCTTTCCTTATTATTAGCTAATAATATTAGTTTATAATTTAATAAAGAGTCCTACTTACTCCTTAATACCTAGTAGTAGGGTTATTATAAGTTAGTAATAAAATTTCTTTTCCTATTCTTAGAGGGATAAAAACATAATTTTTAAACATTAATAGCTTAGAGAGTCTAATAGACTATATCTAGGACACTACTAAATTACCGCTTTTAAGTAACTTCTTTTTTCTTATTCCCTAAGGAATAAAAATATAATTCTTAAATATTAATAGCTTAGAGGGTCCTATAGACTATATTTATAACACTACTAAATTACTGCTTTTAAGTAACTTTAATTAACCTATAGCAAAGTTATTGCCTTACTACGCTTTATATAATAAGACTTAAATTAAGGCTTTTAATTCTAAGCTCCTTTCTAGAAAGCTAGAGTTAAACTTAGAAGAGGTTCTCTAGATAGATTAAATCCTAGCTATAATATCTCTATAAGTAATTAGTTTGCTAGATACCTCTAGTCTTATAGGGAAACAGATAAGTAATAGTTTTAAGAGGCGCCCTTACTACTTACTAGCAACTACCTATACTAGTCTACCCCTTTTAGTAGTAGCTAGTCTAATAGGAAAATTAAAATAGCTAAGTAATAAACATAACGTAAACTAGGTGCTAGTAGTACTACTATAGCTACCTTATTACTTACTAAGAAAAGTATTAAATAACCCTACTAATATACCTCTTCTAAGCGTGTCTAGATTATTAGGCTCCTTAAAACTACAGTTAAGTTATAATTTTTTAAAACCCTAGATATTAATAGTATTATCGCAGCGTCTTCGTAACTAACTATTAGTTATAAAAAAAAGTATTAAATAACCCTACTAATACACCTCTTCTAAGCGTGTCTAGATTATTAGGCTCTTTAAAAATATAGTTAAGTTATGATTTTTTAAAACCCTAGATATTAATAGTATTATTACAGTGTCTTTATAACTAACTATTAGTTACACTAAATAATGTTTTTATAAAACCTATAGCGCTAGTAGTATTACTATAGTGTTCCTATTGCTTAGTATCTATAAATTTAGATAAAAAGGTAAGGAGCTATATAGTTACTACTTTTGCTTTCCTTATCTTACTTATAAAATCTAGTTTTCTTAATAGGGGATTAGTAGGATTTAATTTCCCTATATAATATATAATCTTAAAGTTAAATAAATAAAGCTTATTAAGCGTAGTTACCTACCTACTAGTAAGCTTAGGCTTTATAGCTAGGTACTTATAGTTAAAATAGTCTATAATAACCTTAATTATATAAGCTAAGTAAGTAAGGTAATGTCTCTAGGCCTAAAAAGCCTCTTAAATAGCTAATAATTCGCTATTAGGTATTATATAGCGCAATTTAGCATTAGTTATTTTCCTTAATATAAACATAACTAGGTGCTAGTAACCTAGCACTAATATTATAAGTATAGCCCTAATTACATGTCTAGATGTATTTGTCTCCACTCTAAGATATATAAGTGAGTTAAAATACACTAAAATTAGCGCTTCCTAAAATCTTTGCTAAAGTTCTCTAAATGCTACTAACTTGTGGGGTTCTAGGTTAAATATTACTAGTTACTTCCCTCTAAGGTAATCTATTAATAAAACAATAACTTTACTATACTATTTAATAAAATAGTAATAAAATCCAGTGAAACTAAGAAATACCTAAATATTAAATACGCTATATAGTATTAGCTATATTATAATTACTTTAACCCTTACTAGATCTATTATAATACCTCTTAGTAATATCTTAATGTCACGGCTTGTACCGCTGGGTCTGATATAAACGAAGTGAAGGCTAAGATTCGTAGTCGCTACTAGAAAGATGCTAGCTAGGGCCTAGTGCATAAAGGTTTTAATCTCTAACTTACTATATATAATATACGCTATCCTTAATAAATACCCCGCTTAACGAACACATAGCTATCTTATAGCTAGCTAGCCTCTTTATTATTAGAGTAGCCTAAAGGTTCTCTAAAGATCCACTATTATAAATATCCTATCTCTATTCTCTACGCTCCTAATATATAATTAACCTTAATTATAAAAAGAGCTACTTACTTAGGGCGTAAACACTATAATAAAGCTTATAAAGAAAATAAGATAAGGAACCTTATATCTAGATATATAGGTAAAATAATAATAATAATAATACCACTAATTATAAATAACCCTCCTTATTATAGGTAGTAATGTCTAAATAGCAGCCTATACGTAGCTTTAATATAGTAAAACAAATATTATTACCTATTACGTAGCTAGACTAAAAAAAATAGATAACCTATGTTGATTTTTGTAATTAGTTTAAATAAATAGAGTACTTAATACTATAGTTCTAAATAGTCTAACTAGAGGGCTTATATTATAGTTACTATAAGTTCGTAGCTATTAGGCATGCGTGTGAGTGGCAGAGCTAATAGTTGTTATTATAATTTATAGATTACTTACCTGCGGTGCATTAGATTACTTAAGGGGTCTAGGGTTAATATAAAAGAGACTAATTTTCTCCCCCTTTTATACACTTCCTTTCTCTTATAATATCCCTTAACCTTATAAGTTACCCCTACTAGCTAAGTAGTAGCTCTTTTGCTGCTATTATATAGTAGTTACTAACCTTCTTTAGTCTCTAATTATTATTATTACTTACTATTATTTATCTCTATCCTTTATCTTTATTTAGATTATTAGTTTATTCCCTTATAAATATAATTTCTTTATTTAGTCTATTATAGCTAACTTATAGCTAGTTAACTATATCTAATACTTATATTAGGACTCTGCCTCCTCTAGTAGCTCTAAAAGGTTAAGCTACTAGAAATCTTTTAAGAAATCTCCTACTAAGTCTCCTTAAAAGCGCTTAGCTTTTAAAATCTTAATATAAGTTTACTATATCCTTATAGCATATCTATTACTAACTTACTACTAGTAGAATAATAGAAAAGAAAATTCTATATATATACTAATCTTAGTAAGTAGTAATATAAAATATCCTACTAAAAAACAGTAGCTATAATATTCCTAAATATCTTATTAATAAGAAGACCTTTCCTATAAAATATAATAAATCTATAAGTATAACTTCTTTGCTTACTTACTACTTCTATATTACTAATATCTAATAGGCTACTTAATAAAATATACTTATTACTTCTATAATAATAAAAACTACATTATAGTATATCTCTCTTATCTAGAAACTACTTACTTATTACTAATATATTACTAGTGCTTAGCTTAAATTACATAGCTTTATAATAGGCTATTTAAACTTATTAAAGCTACTCCTAAAGGTAGCTACTACTATTAGGATGAAGTAAGTATAATTTTACTACTTAGATACTAGATTATTACTAACTTACTACTAGTCTATTATAAAAGCAAAGAAGAAGCTATAAAATACTATCCTATCTTATAAAAATTCTAATAAGTATAGATATATCTATTACGCTTAAATAACTACTAATACTACTTATAAAGCAAAATATAATAAATACACTATAATAGCGCTACTAAGTAATACTATAAACCTTAAGATATAGATTAATATTTTAAACTCTCTTTGCTTTATAGCCTAGAATATCCTAATAGTAAGCTCTCTTAATATATATAGCTAATACTTAACTAACTTACTAGTAGTTTATACCTAATACTACTAATTTACTTACTTATATTAGTCCTATTAAGCTCCTTAGTAAACTTTAGGTCTATATATATAAAGAGAGGGATTCTAATAATAAAGATACTCCTAGGGCCTCTACCCCCTTAGCTACTATAGCTACCACTATTACTAAGGAAATAGTAATTACTATAGCTAACTCTATTATAGAGGAGTAGGTACTTAGTAGCTATATAATAGATTAAGTAATTTAACTTTTATTTTCTAACTTTCTATTATATTAACTTATAAACTATAACTACTTTATAATAACCTTATATTAACTTGCAAATTATAAGTACTTTATAATAACCTTATATTAACTTATAAATTATAAGTACTTTATAATAACCTTACTATTTAACTATTACTTATAATCTTTAATAATATCCTTTATTATAAAATCCCTCTTTAGCACCTATAAGTTTTCTAATATATTATAGCCTTTCTACTTAACTAGATATTTGTATTATCTCCTATTATAGTAATGTAAAATAATTCTCTTAACTTTAAACTCCTATTTATTATCTTTAAGGTTATCTTATAATAAGGACATATCTTCCACATTAGTTAGGTCCCCTTTAAAAGGCTTAAGACTAGTAATATTAAATACATTATGTAAACAAGTCCTAGGTAGTAACCTTAATTAATACGCTAATCTGTAACTCCTAATTACCTTTTTAATCTTATAGGGGCCTAGGTACTTTATAGCTAGCTTTCTACTAGGTTATCTTAGGTTAATATTCTTTGTTAATAATAAAACATAATTACTAACTTTAAACCTTATTAGAGTTCTTTTCTAATTATAATATTTCTTATACTAAGTCTATAAGTTACTTAAAAGCTATTTAATTATAGTATGATTTTCTCTTAGCGCTAAGACTTTACTTTTAGCTTAATTATTTACTAAAGGGATATCTATAACTACTTATTACGGACCTCTAGGATTATAACCTTATAAGCCTCTACTAGTGTGTAGCTATGTGTTATGTAATTGCTTATATTATACGTAAATTGCGCTAATAATAAGTTATCTGCCTAATTAGTCTATTTAGTATAAGTAAAAGCCCTTAAATAATGCTCTAAAACTTAGTTTAGACATTTTATCTAGCTATCTATCTAGGGATAAAAAGCAATACTTAATAGCCGCTTAGTTATAAGAAGGTAACAGAAAGTTATCTAGAAACCACTAGTAAATGTAAAACCTTAGTCTATTATAATACCTTCTAGAGCTTTATAGTCTCTAAAAACATATTCTAAGAACATAGTTACTAGCCTATTACTAGTTAGTTACGTTAAAATAGGAATGTAAATACTATATTTTAGAAAATGGTTAATAATAACTAAAATTACATTATAAGTCTAGTTTAAGTCTTTTACTAGTGGAAGCCTAGTAATAAAATCTATTAATAATTCTTAAAAAGGGCGATTAGGCACTAGCAGCGTAGCTAGCTTGCTATATAGTTTATAATGCCTTGGTTTTAAAGTCTAATAACTTATATAAGTGCTAGTATATACCTTTATATCTTTCTTTATTATTAGCTAATAGTATTAGTTTATAACTTAATAAAGAGTCTTACTTACTCCTTAATGCCTAGTAGTAGGGTTATTATAGGTTAGTAGTAAAATTTCTTTTTTTATTCCCTAAGGGATAAAAACATAATTCTTAAATATTAATAGCTTAGAGGGTCCTATAGACTATATCTATAATGCTACTAAATTGCTGCTTTTAAGCAACTTCTTTTAACCTATAGTAAAGTTATTGCCTTACTATGCTTTATATAATAAGACTTAAATTAAGGCTTCTAATTCTAAGCTCCTTTCTAGAAAGCTAGAGTTAAACTTAGAAGAGGTTCTTTAGATAGATTAGATCCTAGCTATAACATCTCTATAAGTGATTAGTTCGCTAGATACCTCTAGTCTTATAGGGGAATAGATAAGTAATGGTTTTAAGGGGCGCCCTTACCACTTGCTAGTAACTACTTATGCTAGTCCACCCCTTTTAGCAGTGGCTAGTCTAATAGTAAAATTAAAATAGCTAAGTAATAAACATAACATAAACTAGGTGCTAGTAGTACCACTATAGCTACCTTATTACTTACTAAAAAAAGTATTAAATAACCCTACTAATATACCTCTTCTAAGCGTGTCTAAATTATTAGGCTCCTTAAAAATACAGTTAAGTTATGATTTTTTAAAACCCTAGATATTAATAGTATTATTATAGTGTCTTTATAACTAACTATTAGTTACACTAAATAACGTTTTTATAGAACCTATAGCGCTAGCAGTGTTACTATAGTGTTCCTATTGCTTAGTATCTATAAATTTAGATAAAAAGGTAAGGAGCTATATAGTTATTACTTTTACTTTCCTTATCTTACTTATAAAATCTAGTCTTCTTAATAGGGGATTAGCAGGATTTAATTTCCCTATATAATATATAATCTTAAAGTTAAATAGATAAAGCTTATTAAGCATAGTTACCTACCTGCTAGTAAGCTTAGGCTTTATAGCTAGGTACTTATAGTTTAAATAGTCTATAATAACCTTAATTATATAAGCTAAGTAGGCAAGGTAATATCTCTAGGCCCGAAAAGCCTCTTAAATAGCTAATAATTTGCTATTAGGTGTTATATAGCGTAATTTAGCGTTAGTTATTTTCCTCGATATAAATATAACTAGGTGCTAGTAACCTAGCACTAACATTATAAGTATAGCCCTAATCGCATATCTAAATGCATCTGTCTCCACTCTAAGATACGTAAGTGAATTAAAATACACTAAAATTAGCGCTTCTTAAAATCTTTACTAAAGTTCTCTAAATACTACTAACTTATAGGGTTCTAGGTTAAACATTACTAGTTGCTTCCCTCTAAGGCAATCTGTTAATAAAACAATGACTTTACTATACTATTTAATAAAACAGTAATAAAATCCAGTGAAACTAAGAAATAACTAAATATTAAATACACTATATAGTATTAGCTATATCGCAATTACTTTAACCCTCGCTAGATCCATTGTAATACCTCTTAGCAATATCTTAAAGCCTAAGAATTTAACCTCTATAACCGAAAATTAACACTTCATAAGGTTAATAAAATGGCTTGTATCTCTAAGCTTACATAGGATTTATTTAATATAATCTATGTACTCCTTAACCACGCTACTATATATTAGCGTGTTATCTAGGTAAATAATATAGGTCTTATTAATAAGACCTTTAAGTGCATTATTAATATACTTCTAAAAAGTCGCTAGTGCGTTAACTAGTCTAAATAGTATAATAAGATATTTAAAGTAGCTATAGTAATAATAGAAAGCTATCTTTTACTTATTACCTAAGCAAATACATAGCTAGTAGTACGTATCTTTAAGATTAAGAACTATAAAAATAACTACGCCTGCTAATTAATTAAGAATTTTAGCAATAAGAGGCAAAGAGGCCTTATCCTTAATTATAATCTTATTTAAGCCCCTATAATCTATGTAAAGCCTTAACTTTCCTCCTTTCTTTAGAATAAATAAAATTAGAGCTTTAGCTAGGCTAACTAATCTTCTAATCCACCCTTTAAGCTATGTACTCGTAAGGTACTCCCTAAGAACTTATAGCTCTCTCTTAGCTAAATTATATATAGGCCCCTAAGGTAGTGTTTTCCCTTCTTCTAATTTAATTATATAAGTGTAACCTCCTAGTTTAGGAAGCTTACCTACTAGCTCTTTAGAAAAAATATCTGCAAACTCCTTATATTTATCCGGAATTATTAGTATAGGACGCTTAGTACTCTTACCCTAATTTAATATAGCTTCTTTGCTACTTGCGTTTCCTAAAATTAGTATAATTACAATACCTTACTTTTTCTACTATAAGTAAGCGTATTCTAGTAATATTATAGCGTCTTTACTATTTATTTATCCTTCTATTACTACTAAGTTCTTTAATTAACCTTTATCCCTTTCTTTTAGAACTATTAGCTTAATCTTTATTGCTTTAAATAATAATATAACTACTACTAGTTTTTTCTCCCTATATATTCGCTACTTTCTATAAGTAAAGGAGAGACACTCTCTAGTTACTAAATACCTCTAGAATCCCTGCTCCTAATATATAATTATAGGTAAGTATTCTTTAATCTAGTTTATACCTAGTATTATCCCTTCTCCTATATTAGTAATATAGTAGCTAACTTAGTAAAACTTTATAAATCCTATACTATCTTTTACTTTTATTAATTTTTATAAAATTCCTTAATATAGAATCACTTTTTAGCTTATACTCTCTAGTATTTAGTGTAATTATATTACACTCTCCTAATCCTTTTTTATTAATAATTTAGGATAAATTATTAAAAACTATACACCTATGTTAAATAGCGCTTATATAGCTAACTACTAGTTATCTTATTATAGAGATACCTATATTCTTATTCTATTATTTATAGGGTATTTTACAGTAAGATTACATTCCTAGGTCTATGCTAATTAAACTAGTATTATATTAGGAGACATAGCTTTATTACTGCTTTTATTGTGTTTCTCTGTTATATACTTATTACTTTTATAGGTAAAATAGTCTAGTGCCTAATAAGTTAGTATAGTATATCTAGGCTTTCCACATTTAAAGCACACTAGGGATGATTTTTTCCTTTAATCCTTGCTTTATTACTACGCCCTATCTATAGGTAATATAGAGCGTTGCTTTTTCTTTTTATAGTCTTAACTTTTTTTATTACTTTAGCCTAAATTTATTATAACCTTTGCTTTCTTACCCTAGCCTTATAACTAGCTTTATAACATGAGAAACTCTTAGCTAATTATTTACTTTCTTATAGCGCTATTTAAGCTATTTAGAAAGATAGCAATTCTTAGGTATATAGGAATTACCTTAGGTATATAGGAATTACCTTAGGTAATTTAGCTTTTACCTTAGTCTAAGCTCTTATAAAGGCTTAAAATAATTAGTTATCCCTTTGCCTAAGATTTAGCAGAGTTCTTATTGCTTCTAAGCACCTTATATTCTTATCTATTATTCTAGTCTTTAGCTAATTAAGAAAACCTATCTATATAAGTAACGCGTAATCTACGTGCCTATCCATAGCTATATAATATATCTATTATTGCTTTATATTATTAGCTAGGTAGCTACCTACATACACTACCTTAGTTATATTATTCCTAAAGGTATAATAGTCTAATTTAAATAACACGTTTAAATCTACTAGGAAATTCTAGAGGTTCTTATATATATCCCCTTTATATATAGGTATTTTTATCTGTGTTTTAATAAGATTACTTTGCTATATAATTACTGCTAAATCACTGTAAACTACTAGTGGAACTATAGTTAAAGTTTAAGGGGTAATTATAGGTCCCTAAGAAGGTCTAGCTAATAATAGATTTACCTTAATCTCCTTAATTTACGCCTTCATTTACAGAATCTCCTATCTTCTTTATGCACGCAGTAGCTTAGCTTATATAACCTTATAGTATCTTTATAATACTCTATTATTATTATTCGCATTACCTACGCCTTTATCTAGATTAGGGACTAGTAGTATTTCTTACACCCTATTATTATCTATTATTCTAGACTATAAGGGTCCTCTATCCTATAACTAATTATCTATACCTTTATTATTATAAGGTGCTAGCGTGTTTTATGTAAACCTTTATAGCGTTAGCTATATAATAATCTAGCTAATAGTTTATTTCCCTTAAAGGTTTAGAGATTAATTTATTATAGCTTATACTACTAGGTCTAATATAAATAAAGTAAAGGCTAAGATTTATAGTTACCACTAGAAAGATACTAGCTAGGGCCTAGTATATAAAGGTTTTAATCTCCAACCTACTATATATAATATGCGCTATCCTTAATAAATACCTCGCTTAATAAACACATAGCTATCTTATAGCTAGCTAGCCTCTTTGTTATTAGAGTAGCCTAAAGGTTCTCTAAAGATCCACTATTATAAACGTCCTGTCTCCGTCCTCTGCGCTCCTAACAACTAGGTTTTAGAGCATTATTTACGGGCTTTTGCTTGTGCTAAATCATAATTTATAAGTTAATGCGAGGTTATTGCGAAATAATCACAATTCGCAAGTTAATGCGAGGTTATTGTAAGATAATTATAATTCGTAAGTTAATGCAAGGTTATTATAAAATCATGGTTTATAAGTTATTACAGTAGGAAGTTAGAAAATAAAGTTAAATTACTTAATCTATTACATAGCTACTAAGCACTTACTTCTCTATAATAGAGTTAGCTATAGTAATTACTATTTCCTTAGTAGTAGTAGTAGCTATAGTAGCTAAGGGGGTAAAGGCCCTAGGAGTATCTTTATTATTAGAATCCCTCTCTTTATATATATAGACTTAAAGTTTACTAGGGAGCTTAATAGAACTAATATAAGTAAGTAAATTAGTAGTATTAGGTATAAACTACTAGTAAGTTAGTTAAGTATTAGCTATATATATTAAGAAAGCTTACTATTAGGATATTCTAGGCTATAAAGCAAAGAGAGTTTAAAATATTAATCTATATCTTAAGGTTTATAGTATTACTTAGTAGCGCTATTATAGTGTATCTATTATATTCTACTTTATAAGTAATATTAGTAGTTATTTAGGCATAATAAATATGTCTATGCTTATTAGAATTTTTATAAGATAGAATAGTATTCTATAGCTTTTTCTTTACTTTTATAATAAACTAGTAGTAAGTTAGTAGAAATCTAGTATTTAGGTAGTAAAATTACACTTACTTTATCCTAATAGTAGTAGCTACCTTTAGGAGTAGCTTTAATAAGTTTAAATAGCTTATTATAAAGCTATATAATTTAAGCTAGGCACTAGTAGTATATTAGTAATAAGTAAGTAGTTTCTAGATAAGAGAGATATACTATAATATAGTTTTTATTATTATAGAAGTAATAAGTATATTTTATTGAGTAGCCTATTAGATATTAGTAATATAAAAGCAGTAAGTAAGTAAAGAAGTTATACTTATAGATTTATTATATTCTATAGGGAAGGTCTTTTTATTAATAAGATATTTAGGAATATTATAGCTACTATTTTTTAGTAAGATATTCTATATTACTACTTACTTAAAGTAACGTATATATAGAATTTTCTTTCCTATTATTTTACTAGTAGTAAGTTAGTAATAGATATGCTATAAGGATATAGTAAACTTATATTAAGATTTTAGAAGCTAAGCGCTTTTAAGAAGACTTAGTAAGAGATTTCTTAGAAGATTTTCTAGTAGCTTAACCTTTTAGAGCTACTAGAGGAGGTAAAGTCCTAATATAAGTATTAGATATAGTTAACTAGCTATAAGTTAGCTATAATAGACTAAATAAAGAAATTATATTTAAAAGGGAATAAATTAATAATCTAGATAAAGATAAAGAATAAAAATAAATAATAGTAAGTAATAATAATAATGAGAGACTAAAGAAGGTTAGTAACTACTATATAATAGTAGTAAGAGAGCTACTATTTAGCTAGTAAAGGTAACTTATAAGGTTAAGGGATATTATAAGAGAAAGGAAGTGTGTGAAAGGGGGGAAAATTAGTCTATTTTATATTAACCCTAGACCCCTTAAGTAATCTAACGCACTACGTGCAAGTAATCTGTAAATTATAATAATAACCGTTAGCTCTACCACTCACACGCATACCTAATAGCTATAAACTTATAGTGACTATAACACAAGCCCTCTAGTTAGACTATTTAGAACCATGGCATTAGGTACCCTATTTATTTAAACTAATTACAAAAATTAACATAGGTTATCTATTTTTTTTAGTCTAGCTATGTAATAGGTAATAATATTTATTTCGCTATATTAAAGCTATATATAGGCTACTATTTAGACATCACTACCTATAATAGGGGGGGTTATTTATAATTAGTAGTATTATTATTATTGTTTTTTCACCCATGCGTCTAAACACAAGGTTTAACATTTGTTTTACTATATTAAAGCTATGTGTAGGCTGCTATTTAGACATCACTACCTATGACAGGGGGGGTTATTTATAATTAGTAGTATTATTATTATTATTTTTTCACCTATATATTTAGATATAAGGTTCCTTATCTTATTTTCTTTATAAGCTTTATTACAGTGCTTACGCCCTAAGTAAGTAGCTCTTTTTACAATTAAGGTTAATTATATATTAGGGGGGTATTATATTAGGAGCGTAGAGGTTAGAGATAGGACGTTTATAATAGTAAATCTTTAGAGAACCCTTAGGCCACTTTAATAACAAAGAGGCTAGCTAGCTATAAGATAGCTATGTGTTTATTAAGTAGGGTATTTATTAAGGATAGCGTATATTATATATAGTAGGTTAGAGATTAAAACCTTTATGCACTAGGCCCTAGCTAGTATCTTTCTAGTGGTAACTACAAATCTTAGCCTTCACTTTGTTTATATTAGACCTAGCGGTACAAGCCATAACAATAATGCTCTAAAACCTAGTTTAAACGTTCTATCTAGCTATCTATTTAGGGATAAAAAGCAGTGCTTAATAGCCACTTAGTCATAAGAAGGTAATAGAAAGTTATCTAGAAACTACTAGTAAATGTGGAACCTTAGTTTATTATAATACTTTCTAGAGCTTTATAGTCTCTAAAAACATATTCTAAGAACATAGTTACTAGCCTATTACTAGATAGTCACGTTAAAATAGGAATGTAAATACTATATTTTATAAAATAGTTAATAATAACTAAAATTACATTATAAGTCTAGTTTAAGTCTTTTACTAGTAAAAGCCTAGTGATAAAATCTATTAACAATTCTTAAAAAGGGCAATTAGGCACTAGCAGCATAGCTAGCTTGCTATATGGTTTATAATGTCTTGGTTTTATTATTAGCTAATAATATTAGTTTGTGATTTAATAAAGAGTCCTACTTACTCCTTAATGCCTAGTAGTAGGGTTATTATAAGTTAGTAATAAAATTTCTTTTCCTATTCTTAGAGGGATAAAAATATAATTCTTAAACATTAATAGCTTAGAGAGTCTAATAGACTATATCTAGGACACTACTAAATTACCGCTTTTAAGTAACTTCTTTTCTCTTATTCCCTAAGGGATAAAAACATAATTCTTAAATATTAATAGCTTAGAGAGTCCTATAGACTATATCTATAATATTACTAAATCGCTGCTTTTAAGTAACTTTAATTAACCTATAGCAAAGTTATTACCTTACTACGCTTTATATAATAAGACTTAAATTAAGGCTTCTAATTCTAAGCTTCTTTCTAGAAAGCTAGAGTTAAACTTAGAAGAGGTTCTCTAGATAAATTAAATCCTAGCTATAATATCTCTATAAGTAATTAGTTTACTAGATACCTCTAGTCTTATAAGGAAACAGATAAGTAATAGTTTTAAGGGGTGCCCTCGTTACTTACTAGTAACTACCTATACAAGTCTATCCCTTTTAGTAGTAGCCAGTCTAATAGGAAAATTAAAATAGCTAAGCAATAAACGTAATATAAACTAGGTGCTAGTAGTACTACTATAGTTACCTTATTACTTACTAAAAAAAAGTATTAAATAACCTTACTAATACACCTCTTCTAAGTGTGTCTAAATTATTAGGCTCCTTAAAAATACAGTTAAGTTACGATTTTTTAAAACCCTAGATATTAATAGTATTATTATAATGTCTTTATAACTAACTATTAATTACACTAAATAATGTTTTTATAGAACCTATAGCGCTAGTAGTGTTATTATAGTGTTCCTATTACTTAGTATTTATAAATTTAAATAAAAAGGTAAGGAGCTATATAGTTACTACTTTTGCTTTCCTTATCTTACTTATAAAATCTAGTCTTCTTAATAGGGGATTAGTAGGATTTAATTTCCCTATATAATATATAATCTTAAAGTTAAATAAATAAACCTTATTAAGCATAGTTACTTACTTACTAGTAAGCTTAGGCTTTATAGCTAGGTACTTATAGTTTAAATAGTCTATACTAACCTTAATTATACAAGCTAAATAGGTAAGATAGTGTCTCTAGGCCTAAAAAGCCTCTTAAATAGCTAATAATTTGCTATTAGGTATTATGTAGCGTAATTTAGCGTTAGTTATTTTCCTTAATATAAATATAACTAAGTGCTAGTAACCTAGCACTAATATTATAAGTATAGCCCTAATTATATATCTAGATATATTTATCTTTACTGTAAGAAACATAAGTAGGTTAAAATACACTAAAATTAGCGCTTCCTAAAATCTTTACTAAAGTTCTCTAAATGCTACTAACTTATAGGGTTCTAGGTTAAATATTACTAGTTACTTCCCTCTAAGGTAATCTATTAATAGAATAATAACTTTACTATATTATTTAATAAAATAGTGGTAAAATCTAGTAAAACTAAGAAATAACTAAATATTAAATATGCTACGTGGTATTAGCTATATTATAATTATTGAATTGTAGGGAGCTAGTTGCCGGCTGGCAACAGCTGTACATGTGTAGCTCTACGGTTGGGGACTAATAGAACCACCACGTTGAATATTCAACGCAACGCAACGGAAGGTTATGGCAGTTATCAACTAATAGAATTCAATCTAGATGACTTTTACGATATCTTATATACCAATAGAATTGATTTTAGTGACGTTATACGGGCAATGCGGCTGTTGGATTGAGAGGCCTAGCTATCTAGCTAGATTAAAAAGATCTTCTTCCTCTCATATACCTACTAACTATATCGGTGGATCTGGGCTGCTAAAAGGGTCTTAAGGGCTACTTTTGATTTTCCGCAAAATTCATTTGTATATAAAATCTAAAAAATCGACTTACCACCATACAAACTAGCAACCCACATGCACTAACTTTTAGTCTAAAAAATATTCCTATATAAAATAAAAGCCCTATCTTCTAGCTTTAATTTGCTATATATGAAACTTTTGTACAACCTCTAGTTAAAGAGAAAATCGCTGTTAAAGATAGCTATAGGGTAACCTATGTGTAGGGTAACCTGCTTACGTCACCCTAGCTTACCTAATTACTAGTGGCGTAGTTATGGCTACGCTTGTAGCCACAACGCAATTGAATAATCCACAATTGATTTGGATTAGTCATCCACACGGTCGGTCGCAGCTGTTGACAGCTGCGACGTAGCTATTGACAGCCACCTTCGCGACCGTTGACAGCTGCAGTGCAGCTGTCAGGCTTGCAATGCAAGCTAGTAATAAAAAGGTCCTTTGACTAGAAAAGGGCTAAAAATAGGTCTTATTTTTAACAATAATTACTTTAACCCTCGCTAGATTTATTATAATATCTCTTAGTAATATCTTAAAGCCTAAGAATTTAACCTCTATAACTAAAAATTAACACTTTATAAGGTTAATAAAAAGGCTTATATCTCTAAGCTTACGTAGGATTTATTTAATATAATCTATATACTCCTTAATTACACTACTATATATTAGTGTGTTATCTAGGTAAATAATATAGGTCTTATTAATAAGACCTTTAAGTGTATTATTAATATACTCCTAAAAAGTCACTAGTGTATTAACTAGTCTAAATAGCATAATAAGATATTTAAAGTAGCTATAGTAATAATAAAAAGCTATCTTTTACTTATCTCCTAAGTAAATATATAGCTAGTAGTATATATCTTTAAGATTAAGGACTATAAAAATAACTACGCTTGCTAATTAATTAAGAATTTTAGTAATAAGAGGCAAGGGGCCTTATCCTTAATTATAATCTTGTTTAAGCCCTTATAATCTATATAAAGCCTTAATTTTCCTCCTTTCTTTAGAATAAATAAAATTAGAGCTCTAGCTAGGCTAACTAATCTTCTAATCTACCCTTTAAGCTACGTACTTATAAGGTACTCCCTAAGAACTTATAGCTCTCTCTTAGCTAAATTATATATAGGCCCCTAAGGTAGTGTTTTCCCCGCTAGCTCTTTAGAAAAAATATTTGTAAACTCCTTATATTTATCTAGAATTATTAGTATAGGACACTTAGTACTCTTGCCTAAATTTAACGTAGCTTCTTTACTACTTATGTTTCCTAAAATTAGTATAATTATAATACCTTGCTTTTTCTACTATAAGTAAGTGTATTCTAGTATTTATATAGCTGCTTTGCTATTTATTTATGCTTCTATTACTACTAGGTTCTCTAATTAGCCTTTATCTTCTTCTTTCTAATCTATTAGCTTAATCTTTATTACTTTAAATAATAATATAACCACTACTAGTTTTTTCTCCCTATATATTTGCTACTTACTATAAGTAAAGAAGAGGTATTCTATAGTTACTAGATATCTCTAAAATCCCTAAACCTAACATATGATTATAGATAAGTATTCTTTAATCTAATCTATGCCTAGTATTATCCCTTTACCTATATTAGTAATGTAGTAGCTAACTTAATAGACTTTTACTAATCCTATACTATCTTTTACTTTTATTAACCTTTTTAAGATTCCTTAATATAAAATCACTTTTTAGCTTATACTCTCTAGTCTCTAGTCTAATTATATTACACTCTTCTAATCCTTTTTTAATAATAATTTAGGATAAATTATTAAAAACTATGCGCCTATGTTAAATAGCGCTTATATAGCTAGCCACTAACTATCTTATTATAAAGACGCCTGTATTCTTATTCTATTATCTATAGGGTATTCTATGGCTATATAACGCATCTATTGTTGCTTTGTATTATTAGCTAGGCAGCTACTCCCTTTATATATAGGTATTTTTCTCTATATCTTAATAAGACTATTTCGCTATGTAATTACTACTAAGTTACTATAGACTACTAGTAAGACTATAGTTAAAGTTTAAGGGGTAATTATAAGTCCTTAAGGAGGTCTAGCTAATAATAGATTTACCTTAAACTCTCTAATTTGCGCTTCTATTTATAGAATCTCTTGTGTTCTCTTAAAGCAATATAGCTTAGTTTATATAATCTTATAGTGTCTTTATAACGCTTTATTATTATTATCTGCATTACCTATGCCTTTATCTAGGTTAGGGACTAGTAGCGTTTCTTATACCCTATTATTATCTATTATTCTAGACTATAGGGGTCTTCTATTCTATAACTAATTATCTACACTTTTATTATTATAAGGTGCTAGTGTGTTTTGTGTAAACCTTTATAGCATTAGCTATATAATAATCTAGCTAATGGTTTATTTCCCTTAAAGGTTAAGAGATTAATTTATTATAGCTTATACTATAAAGTCTAATATAAATAAAGTAAAAGCTAAGATTTATAGTTACTACTAGAAAGATACTAGCTAAGGCCTAGTGTATAAAGGTTTTAATCTCTAACTTACTATATATAATATACGCTATCCTTAATAAATACCTTACTTAATAAATATATAGCTATCTTATAGCTAGCTAGCCTCTTTATTATTAGAGTGGCCTAAAGGTTCTTTAAAGATTTACTATTATAAACGTCCTATCTCTGTCCTCTGCGCTCCTGACATAGTCTCCGTCCTCTGCGCTCCTGACATATTACTACTTATTTATACTAATTATAGGTACCTTTAGCTTATAAGTAATTATTAAGGCATGTTTCTATAAGAATTAGTATCTTCTAAGCGTTTAGCTTATACTAATCTTAAAGAAGCCTAAGTATTCTATAGGTATAATATTAAACTAACTCTTTTTCCTTGACTTTAGTATTAAAGTTAAGAGAGTCTTATATATTCTTTAAAAGGGTTTTATAAATATATTCCCTAATCTTTAGTATTTACTTTAATAGGATTATATACTTTATAAAGTTAAATTAAAGCTCTTTATATTTAAAGTTAAATTTATTCTTTATATCTTTATAAGTAAGCTTCTAATCTTTAAGAGTATTAGGGTTATCTAGTATAAGCTCTAGTCTTAGACCTCTTTATAGGTATATAGGTATTATAAGTTCTTTAAGTAGTTTAACCTTATTAGGGTTAATATACTTCTAAGTACTATATAATTCTATGTAGTTCTTAACTAAGGTAAACTATTTAATCTAATCCTTCTTTAATAATAATACTATATTTAGAGTTTCCTTAGATATTATAAAGGGGAATATATTTAGATAACTAGAGTATAAGATAAGGGTTTTAACTAATTTAATATAATAAAAGGATAATTATCTTATAATATAGGTAAGCGTTAATTAATAATATCTAATAGAGCTTTTATCTTTAATAATAATTAATAAAAATAGTAATAGAAGCCTCCTAGGCTTATAACTATTAGGGTAGGGGTTAATATAAATAATAGAAAATATTTAATTTAATTAATTAGAGGTGTAAATAGTACCTAACTTTTATACCTAAAAGGTATATAGTGCGCTATAGTAATAACTAGTCTATAGAGGTACTTCTAATACATTATATTTACTAATATCTAACCTCGCGTTTTATCCCTGTTAATGCGCGCTGCCCTCATATATCCTAAGCTTCAAGGGCGCTCTCCCTGACAGGTAGTAACGGTAGCAACAGTCTCCCTGTCCAGTCAGCGATGGGAAAGTGGGCGCGTGCGCTCAGCGGGTTCATGGGTTGGCCTCCAGGTTAGTCTCGTGGCTTGCCCGTCTACTTTTCCGAAATGAGACTTTCGGGAGTCATGGCAGTCATGGCAGTCATGGCGCTCCAACGATGCAGACCCGTGGTGTCGTTGACGCCTGTCGATGGCCAAAGCAGTTGGTCCGTTCCTCAAGTTGGTTCGCCAAGTCCTGAGTCCTGACCAAATCGATGGCCTGCCGGCCCGGCATCCGTCAGGTGTGTGAGTGAGTGTGAGGCCTGCCGACTTGCAAGAGATATCATCAGCCCGGCTCTTCTATACCAACTCCTCAGCTTCTGGTCTGTCTTGACTCTCTACATGTATGTTTCGTCGATTGCTGCCATTCCACCAACCGAGGCCAAACGCGCGCTACACCCACGGTCCATGCCTCAAGTCGGCCCAACCAGCCAAGATGCGATTCATGTTCGGCAGATCACGAGGGGAATATCGTCCTCTTCCTCGATATGAAAACCATGATATCCCGTCGGATGTATCGTCGGATATATCGTCGGATTCCCGATGCTCCGAGTCAGTCAGGAGGACGAAATGGATCATTGGCGGCACGGCGCTTCTCCTCGGTACTGCACTGGCAGCTCGCTATCTTGTGGTACGTCCCAGTTCTACTCAGCGATCATGCATGGCTCTTGTTAACATCACCACGCCGTTAGCCTTGTTCAGAATCATTTGGATACGTGACTGATGATGCGCCCCCGTCTGACAAGGTCTTGACCGCCCAGCAATTGCAGGCGCTCCAGACGGGCAATCACTCCATCTCAGCCGGCGGCGGTCGTCGTCTCCGGGTTTTCATGTCGGCTGACTCCCCTCACATCAATCTGTGCAAGTCAGCCATGTCAGCCGTTGCCTTGGGTTATCCTGCACCAATTCTGCTGAACTGGGGAGGCGAGTTCTATCCTAAAGAGTGGTATCTAGCCGGAAGCCACATTGCCAAACTCGAGAGCCTGCTATCTGTGATTGAAGACCTTCTTGCTCGAGCCGAGGGTGAGGACAGCGATGCTCATGACCATGATTTAGCTGTTCTTGTTGACGCCCATGACGTTTGGTTTCAGCTTCCTCCGTCAGTACTGATTCAGCGCTACCACCAGCTCAACCGGGAAGCAGACAAACGAGTTCACCGCCGTTGGCAAGATGCGCAAGGCTTCGCCGCGGACTTCCCCATCCAGTCGCCTAAACAGTCCATTATCGTGACCGCCGCCAAAGACTGCCATTCCACGACCGACTCAGACTCCGATCCTCACTATATGTATGGGAGGGGAACGGACAAGGTCTCGTCAACTCCCTCGTACCCAGCCCGAGAATTCGACAAGATTCAGCCGAGGTGCGTCAACAACGCCATGGTCATCGGCACGATGGGTTCTCTCCGAGATGCGCTTATTCGCGAAAAGGCAAAGGTCGAAACTATCGCCCACAGAGGCAGGCAATTATGGAGCCATCAGCCTCTCTTTGGGGAGGTAATTGGCGACCAAGAGACGTGGAGGGAATGGGTGCGCGAGCTAGGTGCTACTTGGAACGGCACTACATCTGAGAATTTCTTATCCAAGCTGCCTCGAGACGTGCGCGAGATTGCCAAAGCATCCATGCACGGCGAGCGGTTCGAATACGGTATCGGTCTCGAGGACAGCTTTAGCACGATATCGTCCACCAGTTCCGCCGAAGATCGAGGCGGCTTTGTCAGGATAAATGACGTGCAGGCAGTGCAGGAAGCATCTGTAAAGGCTGGCGTGCCCTATGAGGAAGTTCGCATCAGGGGTGTTCCCGGTGAGCTGTCACAAAAGATGGTTGGACCAAAACAGTTGGAAGCTGTGGAATGGGGCGATGTTCCTCTGTACTCGGATTTCTACCTTGGCGTCACCCCAGTTGTCATTCACCACAAAGCCTACCCCAACGGCCCCAAGAAGAAGACGCGGCTCGTCGACTGGTGGAGCAAGATGTGGTTTCACGCTCAGCTCCGCAATCTCGTTGCGCACGCGATGCTGCCAATATCGCCACGGAGCATCATTCGACCTCTCGCACGAGTGACTTTGCAAGCTCAAACAGGCGAAGGAGAAATCAGATATTGGGCTCCGAAATCCGATATACACAACAGAATGGTCAAGATTTTCCAGCCATCACCAATTGACGCCACGTCCGGAGGCTCGTACATCCCCATGGCCTGGGAGGGCATCTGCCAAAGTGGCACTAAAATACCATGGCACCAAGAAATCTTTGGCGATGCCAAAGGGCCGTGGCAAATGTAAAGAAAAAGGGAATCCCAAAATGAACCAAGCGAATCGAACTCGAACTCGAACCCGAACGATGGGAGATGGAGATGGAGATGGAGATAATGGGTAATGTTTACTATTTATTAACTGGCTTATCGGCGTTTGAATAGTAGTAACTTGGCGTGTATACCCTGTGCGAACTTTTCCTACGTTTACTTTTCTTTCACTTGTCTTTTCTTCCCCGTTTCATTTCCATGTACCTGTACTCGGCATGCCCGAGTTCTTCTCGCGTTGACCCTTGGCATTGGCAATGAGGCTGCATCAACTTGGGGCAGAGGCCGAAGACTGATGAAATGTATGTATACAAACAAATATGCATTCATGTATAAGCGAACCGAAGTCCCGTCTGTCACATTGTGTGCGGATGGGAAGGGCTCTCTCGTGACGCAGCTTGTCGAAGAGGTGGCGTCTCTGATATATGTAGCCCGCCTGACCAACAGCATGTGCAGCTTCACATCGAAAACCAAGCTCAAGCTGCTGCTACTGCCAGATTTAGCTACGGCTCTACAAGCATCTGAGAATATCCACGAAAGTGACGACTTGCAAGGCTGTAAGAATGGACGATTTCATTCGTACTGTGCTACCAGGTGATCTTGCTACGACGGTTGCTGAGGGGGGTATCTGTAAAAGTCTGTAAAAGTAGAATCCAAACTATTCCTGCCCCAAAATCTACGCTTGCGCGAACAAAGTAAAGAATAGAATGAAAAGGAGTCATTACAACGTCTCAAGTCATCATGGGGAGATATCCCACTCATGAAGAGTCCTCGGCCATCCTCACAATCTCGCACAGACTTCTCAGGAAGAGCATGTCAGCATCCTCTGTCTCCATGTCCACCATTCTTTCTTCTCCCGTGCCGTTCTCGGCCATTAACTTGGCTGTGGCCACCAGTCTCGAAACACATCGCAAGAGGCCACTCTGGATAACTCGCAGAGCGTTGTCTTGGGCCGTTGGAGCAGTGCCACGTTGAGTGACCATACCCTCCTTGGTCCAGTCGGCAAGTGGAGAGCCCAGTCGCTTAGAGAATCTGCCCATACTGGCCGCCACGTCGCCACCAGCCGAGAGCCCAAGCAGAGATGCCGCCTTCTTCGGAATGTCATCTTGCGGCTGCGGGTCTCGCGTGTTCATGGTATTTGGGCGGTTGTGTCCAGAGAGAGGCACGGGAATTCTGACCACGAGAGCGGAAATATAATTGTACGCCACAATATGCGCGTACAGCGCATCGCAGATGTAGTCGGAGCAACACCCAAACACGTTCTTGAGGGACATCCAGGGCTTCGGCGTGTCCACGTCTGCTGAAGAAAGTGGCGACACGCTGTGGCCGTGACGAGAACTAGGTGGTCTCGGAGGGGTCTTGGGTTCTGAGAATTGTGGTCCGCGCTTATACGTGACGACTTTGCGCCATAGAGACTTTCGTGCTGAATGTGGCGACGATGTTTCCCCAGTCATGATACTGAGGGAGTCCAATGAAGGTTGCCGAACCTTCTTGGCGTAGCTTCTGATTGTTTCCACTGTTAAGCTCGATGTCAGAAGCATCGTTTCGGGAAAACATGCGACTGATACTCGCAAGGTCTCGACAGCATCTGGCGGCAATGGCACTACTCTTGCGTTATCTTCGGTTTGTGATGCCCAAGGATATGGCTGAAGGCTGCTGTTTAACCAAGACTGTACGCTCCGCAGCGGCTGTGGTGGACTTGGTGGTCGAACAAACACAGGATTTTCCTTGTTCGCCTGCTTCTCCAAAGGCGAGTACGTGGCTTCACCGTCTGATTCGAGAAAGTCATCGCTGACTGGCGACAATTCACGTACCAGACTAGACTCAAGAGCCGTGTTTCGTGCATGAGAAGTGGAAAAGGCATTGAGTGCGGTGTTTATACGGAGAGATTGTGTACGTTCCGTTTTTTGTGCGCGGCGATGATGTCGAGTGCCGGACATTTGTGAAGAGCCGCCCCTAGCGGAGGCCATGCTCAGTTGAGGCTGTGCCGCGGCAAAGCTGCTGGACCTCAATGGAAGATCCAGTGACGCCCCTACAGATTGTTTCCTTCGAGGTGGCATTATGGGAGAGCATTCGCCGACGGAATGAGATTTGCGGTGCAGAGCCCGTGATGGTTTAGTCCATATACTGGATATATCAGCCCGAGGGACTGTCGCCACGACTGGTGATCCCAGCTCAGAGCTATGCGGCGTTGGTGGCCTTGGAGAGAGGGATCCAGCATTGCAGTTGTCGAGGGTTGCATTATCTTGTTCCTCTCTATCAGAATCCATATCAATCCAACTGCATTGATAAGGGCCTTCTGGTGGCGGAGAGCTTTTGCGCTTGCCGACAATAGATCCCACCGATGTGGCCGTCGTGACTATGGAGCCACGATGTCGAAACGACGGTGGCTCTGCTTCTTCAGAACTGTAATGACTCATGGTAGATGCTGATTCGGAATGATGGTCCACCATTGTGTGGTCTTCTTGATCCATAAAGGAAACCAGGGACTCTCGCTCTTCAATAGCCCCGAGGACCTGAACACGGGCTGATGCTGCGAGGTACGGCGAACACAACGACATCCTGCTGGCTCGAGCTCGGCCTTTTTCATCTGAGGATAAGCGAGGACTGGGAGCGCCAGTAGTCGTATCTCTTGACGCGAACAGGTCTGCGGACATCTCTAGATCTCGTGCTAGAAGCTCAGGCAAATAGTCGTCTAGGCGATCTACCACACTGTCGTCTGCCACTACAGACTGGTTACTGCTCCAGGAACTTGAGAAGGATGGTGAAAGTGCCAGTGGCATAAGACCCTTCATGCTGGATACTGATCGTCTCCTCCTGGTTGATGGCGACGACCTTGCCGTTGATGATGGTGATTCACTGCGAGTCGATAGTGATTTTGGGTATTCGATTCTTGCTGGTGTGGTCTTGAGGCTGTCCAGGTTCATGCACGTTGTCTCGGTGCTTGATAAGGTCATCGAAGAAGCAACGCCTGCGTATCAGCCCAGGCTACTGATGATGTGGGAGACGTTGTCTTGTTATATCAATCAATGAGGTCGGATAATGATGACCAGGAATGGCAGTTGAGACAGATACAAGGAGGAGGACTCGAAAAACCAAGGATGAATTATACCCGAAGTTGCCCTGCCTCCAGCATGGATATGAATGTCGCAGAAAAGGGTTTCTTGCGCAGGAGAGCGAGACAAGGAGACCACGGGGAGATTCCATGACGAGGGGCTCTGGAAGCATTATAGTAGTGTTCGGGATGCCGCAAAGCAGGGCAAAAGACACTTGGGAAAGACGTTGATGATGGCTTGAGCTAATGGCTGCGAATAAGCAAAACTGCGACAGTGCGCAAAAGCAAAGTGACAGCTCCATCCCACGAGAAGTGGCGTTAGGCTCCCTTGGCTCATGCGATTGACAATTCCTAGGGATGCTGGCGTCGACTACAGTACCTTTGCAGAAAGGAAACCCTTTGCTTTTCTGCTCGTGACCAACAAGATTACTTTGTTCTTGCGGATCGAAGCATTACTGTACATTCAACCACTGTGTCCCGCATGTTGTGCAAAATGGGGGGTGTGACGGGATGACAGTTTGTCCGCCTCATGGTAAATTCCAAAGCGAACACGCTGGGATTTTCTCCGGCTGACACGAAAGGAAAGCCTCAGCCAAGTTCAGCAATCGTGACTAGGCTCAGTGAGCACTGGCGTTTTCTCATGTGCGACACGAAAACGTGGTAGGTGTTGAAATAGACTGAGAAGACTTGGACTTGCTGGCTAGTATTATATTATTATACCGGCCAATTTAGTCAAGTGTCGTGGTGCCCACCCACCTCCTCCTCTGTACCGTTGAATCAAGCTCCTCTCGAGCAACGACATCTCTTGACGATAGATAGTACCAGGGTTGCCATGTGGTACCTACAGCCCAGTTACTATTGATTGAAGCTATCGATGTCAAGCAAGAAATCGTGGCTTTCAATGAGACTGCTTCCTCCACAGCCAAGAGCGACAGAGTGTTTTGTCGTAGTTTGAGCTGAGAATGTTTTCGAATCGAGGGCCGTGTGTCTATTCTTGGTACCCTAGTGGGTTCATCTGGCAGATGTGTATCGGAGATAGTGCCACATCGACTCGAGTAAACGGCAAAGCGTGGCAAAGAGCTCAGGGTCGACCCTAATAATGGCCTGCGATGATGGATCAGATGCAGGGCGAGAGGTGGGAGCCCAAAGGCACGCAAGGGAGCAGCAACGCCCGTTCCCGATTTGGAAGAAAAAGCAACCGTTGCGCTGGTGGTTGGTGGCGGGCAGCGAAGCTTTAGGAACCACGGCGTAATCCGTAATGACTGGCAGTATTACGGAGTACTCCGCGGACAGACCAAATGAAGACAAGACTTGGTGCAAAGGAGCTTCTTGTTGCGGAGCCTGCGGTGGCAGAAGAAACAATCGCAAGCCATCTCAATGCTTTTGGCATTCCAGATTGACCAAGGCAAAAGGCGATCGACAATGGAGAGCGTCCGGTCCAGTCTCATGGTCTATGCAGGGTGGCACGCAGCAGAGGATGGGGTTGGAAGGAGAATCCGGGGCCGCACCTGCCGCAAGTCGAACTGTCTGGTGCGATGCTGTTCTCCCTCCAAGTTTAGAGTTGGCTCATCTGGGAGCGCATAGTTGACATGGTAGATGTGTCATTTGGCTCGGCTCATCTCATTCATATTGCTTCAAGCTTCTACCAATGAATTCACCACATGCCCGGCCTTTCGGCGTGAGCAGAAGCGTATTTTCGCATCCGACACATGAAGACGTTTGCCGGTAGCGAAACAAAATGACAAAAGGAACGAAGGAACAATCGATGAGAAGGAATGGCAAGGGGGATGTGAGCGAAGAATCATCACCCCCATCTCTTATTAGGAGTACTGAATGTCACGAAAGTCTGCCAGCACGGTCTCGCGTGGGCTGGTGGGCTTGGCAATCAAGTTCATGATAGCTCATATGTGGGGCTCGCCATGTGCATGGGATAGTTTCAAATTTCTTCCTTTTGCGTGGCTTGCCCAAGGCAAAACGTGCAGAAGAGCAAAGTAATTGCACAACCATCGCACCTATTCGCATCCCGGCTTTCTTTGAGCTGCTTACACTCTATTAGATCTGAAGAAAGGCTCTTGTATCCAATTATTTGTTTCGTTTCGTAATGTTTTGTTTTGTCCCATTTTAGTTTTTATTTTTCTGTTTCTTCCTGCTGACCTGAACCTCCTGGTCAAAGACTACTGCAGACTCTGCAGCAGTCACCGTCCCAACGTTTAACCACGAGGTTCCCGACAAAAACAAATTCCTCGGCACTTGCTTTACTCGAAATGCTCTCAGAGCAGGTATTCTCCTCCATATGCGGTCCGCCGATCGCCGCCAACACTGCAGTATCCAAAGACGTCGGCATATACGGTCATTCCTTGACTCCTTCATGGGCGGTCAAGTCGACGTTCAAGAAGAGCTCCGCGCCACCTCATTGCCTGGCCATCAGCGATACCCACGTCTTTGCTGCTCAAGACCAAAAAGCCCATGTGCATGTTTATTCCCGCCTGCGTGGCAATCAGGAGGCACTCGTTGCTTTTCCGGAGCGCATTCGCAGCCTCGCCCTCGCCGGCGACGTCCTCATCTTAGGCACATCAGAGGGGCGCCTAATACTCTGGGAGGTACGTGACGGTACATCTACTCTACTGCAAATGCATTAGAAGGAACGTTGCTCTCTCCAATGCGTCTAATTTAGCAAAACAGATTTGCACCGGTAGACAAGTCACCACACCACCTTGTCATGTGCAAGCCGTCACCTGTGTGGCAACGACTCCCTATCATCTCTTGTCGGCATCTGAAGATTCCAACATTCATGTCTGGTCTTTAGCTCGCCTTCTAGAATTTGGCGCTGATGCGGGACAAGAGCCTGATTCGACACTGTCCAATCATCGAGGTGCCATCACTGATCTTCTTGCTGGTCCAAGTACCAATCCTGAGACGAGCCTCTGCGTTTCGGCTAGCACGGACAAGACCTGTATCTTGTGGAACTATCACTCAGGACAAGTGTTGCGGACGCTCCTTTTCCCATCAGCCCCCGTGTGTGCCGCACTCGACGCCTCGTCCCGGGCCCTCTTTGTCTGTGTCGAGGACGGCGGCCTCTATCTCGTCGAGCTATTTGGGGACAAGCCCCTTATTGGGTCTCGGAGTGCTGAGCTCGCCTCGATTGTCGTTCAGGCTAATGCTCCGTTGGGGGTGGCAGATGGAGAAGATGGCCATGCAACATGTTTGTCAGTCAGCTACGACGGCACTTACATCTTGACTGGCCACACAAAGGGTAAGATCCAACGCTGGAATCTTCTCGATAACTCACACCCGACAGAGCTTGGGAATCTCAATGCCTCTGTGACGAACATTGTTGCGGTTCCTCTATTATCATCCGACACAAGGTGCAAGACTGTCAACGTGGTGAAACCGAATCATAGCCAACGACAATATTCCATCACCACTCAGCTAGAAGGAGACGTGCATGGTCCAACAAAATTCAGTCACGGTGCTGAATCGATAGGATTGCCTGTCCAAACTCTGGAGAATGCTATCATGTCCTTTACCACTTCTCAACCCGACCTCAGCGAGGATTCTGATTTGCGGAAAGAGAACGAGGAGCTGAAAGCGATTATCGAGGAGCAAAAAGAACTTCAGAAGGCTACATTGCAGTATCGTGAAGCCGAGAAGAAGTCATGAAAAGCCCATGTTGAGCAGAACTCTCCAAGCAGCATCGTTCGAGCGAGTTCTATGCTAGGCAGGCATCTGATTTCTACGTGCAGAGTCTATCAGAGTGGATAGGGTGATATTCGAAATGAGAGTGGCGGAACGTCACCGACAAATCTTATTCGAGCTATTCAACACCGCGTCGAACAAACTACCCAACACCGCACCGCAATTGAGTAGCATCATCGGAATATTCATGTCTCCAAGAAATAATCACAAATGGAAACACCAAATAAGGTAACAGGAGGTGAAGACAGCTCAGCGAATATACACATATGCTCCAAGCAAAATCAGCATGGAGGCCTCTCGGGTTTCTTGAGCAGATCACTCGTTTGTGGCAGAAATGTCCAATCGAGATGTCCAATCGAATCGAACCTTGGTTCATCGAGTGAATTCCTCGTGGACATGGGACATAAAACCTCTACAGTATGCCGCCAAATAAAATAAACCGTTCCTGGAGCTCACGGCCAATCAAAGTCGCTGTAATTGATCCAAGTCATTGTTTGGCTCGAATGGATATCTTTGTGGTGGGTGGAGCGCGCCGTGGCGACGACGAAAGCGACGGCGGGTGTGGGTTTTTGGTGATTATCGGGCTCGGACAATTCTCCACCCGAACCAAGCCCGCGCATTCTCCAGAGCCAGAACGTAATTGTCACTCACGTATTTTTGGAACTGGACCATCTCCCTCCTCATCCCAGGCCGTTATCGTGTCCCAAAATGTCGCTCGTCGGTAGTTTAAAAGGCGACATGCCTCACCAAGTCCGTTCCCTGGTACGTATTGCCAAGCTTTGACAAGGCCAATCTCCCGGTCCGCAAAAGCAAGAATTAATCGGTTGCCTTTGGCGGGAGACGACTGCGATACCCACTAGAGTGCTCAAAACTTGCCTTGGACGCTTGCGCCTGCTCACTCGAGGTGGATCAGGATTGAAAACGTGAGGCTAATCCGCAATCGCGCACAGTATCGTCAGTTATTACGGCAAGGCGAGCAATTCACGGCCTACAACTTTCGCGAATATGCCAAGCGAAGAACTAGAGATGCATTCCGAGAGAACAAGTCGATCTCAGATCAGCGCCAGATCCAGGAACTCGTTCAGAAGGGGCTAAAGGAGCTCCAGGTGCTGAAGGTTTGCGGACCACGCGCCTGACACTTCTTATCGCATTATGCACGAACCGCGGCTGATCAAATTGGTTTTTCTCTAGCGCCAAACCGTCATCGGTCAATTTTATACAATGGACAAATTAGTCGTGGAGGGAGGTATCTCGGTATGCAACCACGATCATTTTGCACACGATTCAGCAGGACGAGGTATTGACACATGTGATAGGGAAGGGACAACTCTGGCGATGGAGCGGTGGTCCGACAAAAGGAGCAAGGGTAAGTTAGGATTGTTTGTGCAAGCAGTCAAGTCATAATTTCTAGTGTTTCTAATGCTCATGCAGATGGGACTAACTGCATCATGGTTCGGCTGTTCCATGGGGGCCCATGAAGCATTGTATAGTAGGGCGGACAACGAGTGTACATTGAAAAATGCAAAGGATCCCTCGGTCTAAGCGCATGGCTCGACTCTTGGTCGGAGTAAATAAAATTTCTTTGGGTTGCTAGACAAGACAGGGTGGAAATGAGAAGCGTATGTCGCTGTTTCGAGGACCACATTGAGTTGAGGGTGTGTACCGCGTGGCCTAGACGTCAGGCAAATCGTATTGAGGATGCCGATGTCAATCCCACATGCGAAGCCGAGGACATTGTCACAATTTGGGGTTCTTTATAACAACATATAGCTCTACGCGCCTCTACTACACAACGCCACAAAATAAGAATCCGGCCATGTGCTGTATTCACGGGAGTTTTTCAAGTCCACAGCGATGCATTGCCGTTTCGTTCACCCGCATGCAGCTGCTGTGTGTGTGAGACTCTGAGCCAGGTATGATTATGTCAGCGGGCCTAGCCTTGCCATTGGCCTCGTCGCGGTCCGTAGGCCTCATCTCGGATTCAGCAACCCATCAGACGTGCCCCCCCAAGCCAGCCCCATTGCAATCTCAAATGACGGCAATTTATGCATCAGGAGAAAACTAATCATCCGTCGGCTCATACTCTTCAAGAAAAGCGAGAACTTGCAGGAGCTGCTGTGAGGCAGTTCGGGTCGACGTGCACAAGGCGCAATGGCTCCGGGAGTTCGTACCACTCATCATTTCCACTCGAAACCATACTGGCTAACACGTCACTTTTCTCGACAGACAAGACGAGCCAATCGCAGTGGCTACGCCGAACATGATGACTTTGAAGGTTTGCGAAATCTTGCGGTTTCAGACAACGACGGCTACTGACGAATGGAACAGGTCTGCCTGTGCGACAATGGCGACAAGACTGGGTAAATGTTGCGCCTCCGCAACCTCAAGAACAGGTTCAACAAAACGACATCTGGGCAATCGAGCTTATTCATGGCATGCCAAAAGACTCCGCCCTATTGGCGCCTCACAGCCAAGAACTTCTCCGAGCTGCTCGGTCTGGACGACTATATAAGCGACCTGCTCCGGCCGAGGAGGAAGAGACTGACACTGAGGCGCTCCAAGCAGCAGAGAAGGCGGAGAAGAAGGACGAGGAAAACGCCGTCCAAGGATTTTCAATCAAGTTGTGGAAGCAGATTCCAAGAAACAGTGAAGGACCGGGAGTGTCTCACCTCGCGAAACGACGGAAAGGCACCGTGACCATCTCAAGCAAGACCATCGAAGAGAAGACGGCGGGACTGACGGTTACGAGGGCAACTGTGCGAAAAGTAGATGCAGCCGGAAATCCATACACAGAAGAAGTGACGTTGGCGGATGGCCAGCAGGTTGTTGGTGAGATCATTTCCACGCGTGTGGAAGCTGCCCCCGCGCCGGCCGCGGAAGGCTTCGTTGCTCCCGCACCACCCCAAAGAAGACGGCCGCCGCCGCCGCCAAAGAAAAAGTCCAAGGCCGGTCCTGGGCGTGGAAAGAAGAAGATCAAGAACCCCCCGCCCGGCGAGGGCCTGGCAGCGGGGGTGACACCAGCTGCCAACGGGGTGGGAGCCGTCAAGGTGGGAGGTCTTTGGGAGCATGTGAGAGTCCTCTTTATCGACTCTTCATTGCCAAGCACTGATGCTGATATTTTCAGGGCACGTCACAAGAGGGTACCGGGACCCCTAACCCGGATAGCGGAATGGCCGATGGTGACGGTGACGGTGACGGTGACGGTGACGGTGACGATGACGATGACGATGACGACGGCGACGGCGACGACGGGGATGACGATGATCAAGATGAAGGAGATCAGCAGGGCGATGATGCTGATGACGCCAAGATTCAGGACGAGGAAATGACGGACGCCATAGATGAGCCGAAGCCCCCCACCCCTAGCAAGCCAGTTTTCCATGCCATGGATGGCATCGCGACATTGCCCGACGTAGTACCTCCGAATCCTCTCACACTGGCACCTTCCATCGCTAGCCTCGCCGCCAAATCGCCCAAGAACGAGGGTAGTCCGCTCAAAAATGTCATGCTTCAGGCGCAGTCGCCCGCGGAATCCCACGCGCCACCAGTTATACCGACGAACGCTGCCGAGGCTGCTCCGGTTCCTGCAGCTGCCCCTGTCGGATTGCCTGCTCTAGAGACAGTAATTAGCAAAGTGATCGACACTGAACCACCAAAGAATGAGTCCTTGGTCGCCGAGCCGCCTTCTACGGTTGCAGGTGATGAAGGACAAGTAAGGGCGGAAATGGATATCACCATGTCCAAGGCGGTCCCTGAGGAATTGGGAAAGGCCGATAGAGCGCCTGCAGAAGACTCACAAGGTGAGGCGTCGTACAAGGGCCCATCTCCTGATAATGTAAACCCGTTCCCGGATGTGCCCTTGAGGAACGAGGCTTTATTGCCACCACCTCCAGAACAAGTGGGCAATATTTCAAGCCCCAGGGCGTACGAAGGACCAGACAGGGTCTCCGATGTCGGCGACAAGAGCAGAGACAGCCAGATGATTGACCCTGGCATGATGCCCGAGCGACCGCCTCTGAATGCTCACGACTCAGTCATGACAGAAGACACAATCAAACCCGAGGATTCGGCGTCAGTTCGATACCAAATGACGGAGTCAGGTGCTCCGTCTGAAGTCGGCACTGCGTCGGCTGAGGAGACGAAGGACTCGGCAGTGGCAAGAGTAGGACCAGTGGCAGAGGCGTCTAGGCAGTCTTCTCCCCCCAAGGCAGCTTCCCCGATGGAAGAAACCGAATCAGAGATGACCGCACCCGCCGAACCTGTCAGCGGCAAGATGTCTGACGAAACGAGGCGAGATTCTCCAGTTGCGCCTGCGTCAGTATTGGGTGATCATCCTCAAGCACCCGAGATCAGGGCATCCCCGCAAACGCTTGGACAAGAGTCGGTTGCTGAGTCAAAAGAGCCGACCCCATCCGAGGCTGTTCGGGATGAGAATTTCCCGGCACTCAAAAGAGCTATTCAGGACAGTCCACGCGTAAATACTCCCGAGCAGATGAACCCAGTGACCGTAGTAGAGCCCAGGCCCTACGAAAATGTCGAAGCTGAACCCGTACCAGAAGTGCAAGATCTCCAGGAGCCTGCAAGTACAACAAGAGACGAGAAATCGAGGAGAGGATACCGGGAAAAACAGAGCCAAGAGCCAGTGGAAGAGCGAAAGCAAGAATCACAGGACGAGCACAGAAACGAACCGATGAAGGAAGCCAAGCCACCGGCGCTGGAACCAGAACCTTTCCCAGTCGCAAAGCCAGCACCGACTCATCTCCCAGAAATAGCACCGTCGACGAGCGATGCAGTTCCAGTCCCAGCAGCAGCTCCTGCTTCAGCTCCTCCTCTTATCTCGCCGCCCATTCTGCCCCCTATTGCTGATATAGCGTCCGAGAGTCGTCTCGCGGATGGAGCAGAAGAAAGGAAGGAAGACCCGCCAGCCAGTGCGTAGAACGTACGGTGGCTAGCAACACATGATTACGACAAAGGGATTCAAAGCGTTTGCTCGTGGGGCAAGGTTTGCCATGGGCAGCAAGTCTAAGGCGGGACGGGATGCGAGGGCCACAGATGGAAATCGTAGCGGAAGAGGTATTCATACCAGTATTCTCGGTCATAGTATTGTACAACAAGGCGCTTGTAAATGCTTTAGCTTATCCATGGTCTGTGTCTGTCGTCTAAGTTTGTATGCTGTATGTCCCTCCTGCCCCCCTCATGATATTTGCACCCAAGATGAAAAAGAGCACGTTGACAACAAGAGTGTAAATCCGACGTGTATGCAAGAAGTCCTTCTTCAGTCATGACGCAACATCCGACCCCCCCCAAACCGCAATCGACTTTCTCAATTCAGTTCCAAATCCTATCCTCAGACAACTTGCCCCCAACGCGGCCATTCTCCCTATCCCCAACAATGTCTGCCTCTGCCTCTGCCTCTGCCTCGGCCCTCGGAACCCCCTCGAATGAGCATTGTTCGGTCCCAGGAGGCCCGCACTCGCCAAGGGCAGCGCCATGAGAACCATGGCTCCCGCTGGGGTTCCCGCTCAAGGCCGCGACCAGATACACGATCAACTTGGCCGCCGCTTCGAGATGGCTCTCCGCGGCAGTCTGCGTCGTCACATCTGCGGAGAGGGAGAGGGCGGGGACGGGGCGCGGAGGACCATGACGACACGAAGGGGTTGGTTCGTTGGAATAATTCGGCCATTGGGGGGGGGGGGTGTCTCGTTGGTTTGTAGGATGTTGTGATCTTTGCTGTGGGGAGGTGATGTTTGCATGTCGGATGAGAAGTTGGGGTTTTGCAGGAAATCAAGTTTTTGTGTAGATGGACGGATGACGGATGGTGGATGGTGGAAGTTACGTTGTGGTCACGATAAAACTCGCAGCACGACGACACGACGACACGACACGACGGCAGAGCGTAGATGGTAGGAATGGATGCAACATTTTACAGGTGTATGATGCAGACTATTGCAACATTTTACAGGTCCATGTCACGCCACGGGGTTCGTAGTTGGACAGGCCACGACAGATGTCGACACATCGTATCACGCTGGTGGTGGTCAAGGGCTCACATGAATTTGTTCAGCGTTGGGCGTTCATGGGTCGGAGGGTTGCAGCTGCAGCAGCGCCGTTTACTCGTGGACGGGCCACGTGGTGTCAGTTGAGGCAGATCGACCAGAGCGTGTGACTTTTGACTTGTTGTTGGCGGGCTTCGAAAGCGGAGTTTTGTTGTTGCAGCGTCGTGATGACGGCTCGGTTGCTCCGTGCAAGCCCTTCGATTCCATGAGATTGGGGAGGGGGGGGGCCTCTCAAGACAAGATGTTGCGCATCCATCGACAGTGGAAATATGTGACGAGGCGCAATCGAAGCATCGGAAATGGAACATGGCAAGGTTCGAATCATTATGCCATCGGTTCCTTTGACAATGTAGAGGCAAATATAGAGAAAGTAAAAAAGAAGCAATTATTCAAAAAAAAAAAGCATTAGCTTCTCTATTTCTTGCCCTTGTCATCCCTATATATAGCGTTACGCTGGCCGCCATTTTTCTGTACACGATTTTTTACTACAAGAATGCTTCCCATCTTCTATTAATTTGTTTTCTCCGGACCTAGCACGAACTTGTTAGGACGATTTGCGGCAGACACGGACAACAGCAGCACACTTACCATGGGGGCTAGGAACATGACGCCGGCAAAGAGGGCAAGGACAGTGCCAACCAGCGTCACCTTGTTGAAGCCCTTGCCCAGAATGTCAAACAGACCACTGGGGGTGGAGCGGGTGCCGAACACATCCACGCCATAGGCGAAGAGCAAACTGGTGCTCTCGACCACGGCCGGCGTGGCAATGATTTCTTCCACTCCAATCACATCAAGTTCGTGGGAGATGATGCCCCGGCCATCAATCTCGAACTGCGGCGCGTACTTCATCAGCGACTCAGCTTCCATTTCAGCTGCTGTCGGCTCTCTGTCAACGGGTCGACGAGGGTCGATGATGTGTCTAGGTAGGGCGAAGATGCCGTGACTTTCGGGGAGGTAGGCCAGCAGCTGGCGACTGGTGATGCCCTGAAGGGTCTTCGTGGTCGTCAACTTTTGCAGCGGCTGCGAAAGCACTATAGCCTGTGAGATAATCCATGGCAGAGGCACACCAGAAGGGGTGTCGACCGGGTTCAAGGAAGAAAACTTCTCTTCATCGCCAAGAGGACCGCGATCATTGGGCTCGGGAGACTCGAACAGATCGGAGGTGACAAGTTGGTATCCTTTGATGGTACGGTTTGTGCCGTCGTTGGCCATGTAGTCGCCAAAGAAGGTGCATGCGTACCAATTCTCGGCCATGGCACACGACAGACTTTTCGTTGCGTCGACCCCATTGTAAGAGTGAGAGGACAGCACTTGACCAGAGATGGTGTCAACCAGCTGGACCGAGAGCTTGCTCGTAGCCTCCTCTGCAATCGCGACGACTACAGTATTTGGGTTCAGATACTTGTAGGCGACCTTGCGGTCACCGAGGACGCGGCCGATGGATGCAGTGGGGTTGTGTTCTGGCAGAGTGGCGACCTCGACGATTTTTTCGCCCTTGCCGACTTGAAGCTGCCACATGTCCGTCCGTGAGACCTTGCCGTCTGTGGAGGACAATTTGATACCTCTCAAGGCCTGATCCCCTTCCCGAATGACGATAGTGTCTTCGGGAAGAGTTACAATAGGAATGTTGGGGACCGGAGACCCGTCAGCACCCAATGCGAGGAGCCACTTGCTGGATTCGTCGCCGACGACGGCAGTACTGGCAATCTTGGTGAAGGACTCATTCTGATGATGCTCGACAACCTGTCCTGTAATTGCGCGAATGACGGCGCGCTCGCCGTTAGATCCGACGACGGACACAAGGCCTTCGTTGTCCTTGGCCGCAATTCCCTTGATAGAGAGACTCTGCCCAGGTTGTGGCTGAAATACAGCCTTGGACCACAGTACTTTCCCGTGATGGCCGGTGTCCAGACCGTAGAAGCGACCACGACGAGTGGCGAGAACAACAATCTTGTTGAATCCAAACGCATCCCGATGCAAAGCCTCCTTGTTTCCGGACAAGTCAGCACCAAAGATGGAATCAAGAATACGCTGCGGGAGACGAGCGAGATACGCCGGCAGGTACTGCAGGTCCGCAATGTGGCGGTTGACACGGTGTATGTATGCTGCAACAGGGTTGGCATGAGCTTCCTCGGCCAAAACTTCAGCAAGTCTCTCAACCTCGGGAATGTCGGCCCATACAGCAGCCACGGCACCAGACAACCCTTCGCGTCTGGTCCAGTCAATCTTCCCATCTCGAATCAAGACCCAGTCATCGCCATTGGTCAAAGCAGCGGAGCGAACGGCAAACTCCTTGCCACCAGCCTTCTTGACGACTTCGGAGACTGTTTGGATAGCGTGGCCATCTTCCTTGGCGTTATAGGGCCATCGGGCCAGGACACCATGAGACTCGGAAGAGACGACAGTGACCTCTTCGCGCGTGATCCGGGTGAAGTAGACATTGGCGGCCTCTGAGCTGGTAGAGAATGCGCCATTACCGGCCAAGTGTGGGAGGTCATATGCTTTGGAAACTTGTCCGGTCTTGAGATCGGTGTGGTAAACTTGACCCTTGTGGCCGGTTTTGGTGCCGATGTGGACCAGGAAGTGCGGCAGAGACTGCGTCAAATGAGGGGCATGAACACGGACAGAGACAGTATCAGCGGGCAGGGTGATGTCTTGCTTCGTTTTGGTGCCGAGAACATTGATGCTCAGCTTGGACAATCCGCGACTGGCCCAGGCAGCAATAGGCGCCGCCGAGTTTGCGCCGACGAACATGACATCCTCGGCGCCGTGGATATCGCCTCTGTTGCCGAGAGACCAGTGATCAACTCGACCCCCCGTGGCGGTGTCCAGAGACGTTACCTTGAGGTTGTAAGAGCCCGGTGACCCATGCAAGCTGAGAACATAAACATTGGCAATGTTGGTAGAAACCTGGACCGGTGCGTCTTTGCTCGTTTCGCGGAATTCCCAGATGACATTGCCCAGCGCCCCATGTAATCGTCGTAGAACCGTAATGCCGTCCTCGTCGGATAAAGCGAGGACATCTTTCCTCGAGCTTTCGGTCAATTCGATGATTTCGATGTCTTTGACATGGCCCTTGAACTCCTGGTGCCAGATGTTCCTGCCTGTGAGGGCATTCCATGCTTGGACCTTGGAGCCGTAACCTGAAACAACCCAGTTCTCGCCCTCGGGGGCTCTCAGGTGACCGCCGCCGTTTGCAATGCCATCACTGACTTGTTGGCGCCATACGACGTTGCCGTTGCTGGGGTTGATGGCGCCGACTACACCCACATCCCCGAGTGTGTAGAGCAAACTGGCCTTGTCTTCCTTGCGCGGACGATGAAAGAAGGTGGTTTCCTGTTGGGGCAAGCCGACGAGTGAGTAGTGAAAATCGATGTCGCCAACCTCGTCTTTGAAGACGGCAGCTACGAGCGACGAAAGGCCCAGCAGCAGGGCGGATTGGAGAGTGCGCCGCATGTCAAGGTATTCTGAGCTTGGGCGGCGACGTCGTGCTTGAAGCTTCGAAGCTGGTCTTGAGCTGGTCTCGAGGTACGGGGCTACTTGGTGGCCCCTCTGTGGGGGGGTCGCCGTCTGGTCCGGTCCACAGCGGGAAGGCTCTGCTGACTCATCGATGCACCTCGTTTGCCTATGGATTCTACACACATGCGGACTTTGATCGCGCAATCTTAATACTGCGACAAATGAAATATTCCATGCGACTTATCATCCTTTGCTGCGCTCGAGCTAGAGGGCCGAGAGACATTAGTGAACAATCGCCACACCAGCTCGAATTCTTTGAGAGTTCTTGGTCAGTCCTGAAACCCCCCCCTCCAGGGTCTTCTTCACAATATACTTTGCCGTACCGGCTACTTTGTCAGCTCGCTCGGTCATAGCATTCGATACGTAGTTCACAACCACAGAGGCTCCGTTACGAGCAGCCATTGCTATGGCGATACCGGGTCCGATGCCCTTCTCGCGACCAAAACCAGTCTCGATGGCGATCTTTCCCTCGAGAGACAAGAGTGTCGATGGCCAAGGGGTCCGGTACAATTTGTGCGAGGTTTTGCAACCTTTTGCTTCCTCCTTTGAGAAGGGAGTGTGCAGGGTTATAGTGTAAATGGGGGCGACGAAGGCTGGGAATGACTAGACCAGAAAGAGCAAGGAAGAACGCCGGCTTTAGGCTGACGGTAGTAGTACTCATCGGACATGGTGATTTTGAAAATGAATACGTGTCAATGGGTCCGGTAACCAAGGCCACTTACTGGCGACGACTGCGTTTGAACAGGGTCGTTAGGTCGGCAATGAGTCTGGACGAAAGAGCCTGCAGCCCCTCCCTATTGGACCATGATGATGGGGGCTCTGCTTCGCTGCTTCGTCCTCTTTTGAGGAACCGAGAGGCAGCGACACCATCCTTAATTCTACATGTAATCGCCTCTTCACCTTTAGCCTCAGTCGTCCCCTCAAAACATCTTTTAATCTCCGATACCTACCAGTTGCGAAGAGGTTGGGACAACTTCCAGTGTAGACGCGGAGGCGCTACTGGTTTCCTTATAGCTGCAGGCTTGGGACTATTAAGATATTTGTCAGTTGCATCTTGGAGAGATCGATGTACATGCTCGATAACGACCCAGGAAATATAAAATGTGTTCGTGGATGGAATGGCTCGACACCTTCAACTTCGAGCGGCGTGCTCACCTGCCCTCGTACACCACGCCCCCTGCAATAGCCGATGCACATCCTCCGTATTCGCGATCAAGGACCGTGACGGATGCGCCCTTCTCGGCGGCCATACAATGGTGTGCGCCGTTTTGTCCATCTTGAATTGAATGCCTTTCCACTTCTCTGTTGCAACCCATATATCTTACTATTTTTTCAACGTCACGCATGTCAACAACTTTGTTTTGTTTCACTAGACGACCAAAAAGATTCCGCGGGTGGTGGGTGCAAGGTTCTGGATTCGGGGAGAGTAAATAAAATGCAAAAATCGTTCTACCAAGACTGGGGTTCGAACCCAGGCATCTCTCGATAGTGCAGGTTAAGCGCTGAACATAGCTTAAATGCACCGCCTTAGACCACTCGGCCATCTTGGTTTGATCAATGTCATCCACAAATTGGTACTATGAAGAGTTTCTGCCACTCACAGCTTTGCAGGGTCCTCATCTAACAAAATGCCCCTTCATCTCCTTAGTCTCGACCCAATCTTTTTCGCTGACACAAATCTTCTGATTGGTCTAACATATTTGTCAGTCATCATATTTGGCGTGGCGGTGCCGCTTTTGTGGGAAATTAAACTCATTTATTAATAAGTTTACCCCTTGCCAGCGATGCAAGGTGTACCTGTGTACCTGTACGGACACTGCATGGTGACGTGACGCAAGTGACGGCTCCAAAGCTTTGCATCCTCCTTCCTCATTGTAGACTTGCACAGCTCCAAGTACAACGACACCGAGTTGTCGAAAAGTCCCCGTCAACATGGCTACGGCCACCGCGCGCTTCAAATTCTTGGCAATAGCCGTTGCCTTCCACCTCGTCTACATCTACTCCGTCTTCGACGTGTACTTTGTGAGCCCCATCGTCACGGGAATGCCGCTTGTCCCCGTCGACCGCCCGCCAGGATCCAAAGCCCCAGCCGATCGGCTCGTCCTCTTTGTCGGTATGACTGACCATGACTGATCATGACTGACCATGACTGACCACGGCTCGTGAACTGCTCCCCTACAAACCTCGCAAACGTCTCATTTGCTAACGCAAACCTTCCTGGAAATCAGGCGATGGATTGCGCGCCGACAAGGCCTTCGGGGCTTTCCCCGAGCCGTACCCCAAGACCGACCACGATCTGACTCCGCACCATCTCGCGCCGTTTTTGCGCTCGCGCGTCCAGAAGCACGGCACCTTCGGTGTTTCTCACACCAGAGTGCCCACCGAGTCCAGGCCCGGTCATGTGGCGCTCATCGCTGGCCTGTACGAAGATGTGTCGGCTGTCGCAACGGGGTGGAAGCTGAACCCCGTCAACTTTGATAGTGTCTTCAACAGGAGCAGGCATACTTGGAGCTGGGGCAGTCCTGATATCTTGCCCATGTTCGACAAGGGCGCTACGCCTGGCCGCATCGATGCCTACTGCTACGATGCTGAGTTTGAGGATTACTCGCAGGACGCGATTCAGTTGGATCTCTGGGTGTTCGACCATGTCAAGGACTTCTTTGCCGCTGCTGCGCAGAACAAGACGCTTGATGCTGCCCTGAGACAGGACAAGGTGGTCTTCTTCCTCCATCTCCTGGGCATCGACACAACCGGGCATTTCTTCCGGCCCTACTCAAAGGAGTACCTGCGCAATATCCAGGTCGTTGACGAGGGCGTAAAAGAGATCTCTGAGCTGTTTGACCAATTTTACGGCGACCAACGCACGGCATTCGTCTTCACGGCCGATCACGGCATGGGCGACTGGGGGAGCCACGGAGACGGACACCCAGATAATACGAGGACCCCCCTCATCGCATGGGGCTCAGGCATCGCCAAGCCCGTCGTGTATCCCGATTCCATAGCCCCCGGCCACGACGAGTACTCGTCCTCTTGGAACCTGAACGGCATAGAGAGGCACGATGTCTCGCAGGCAGATATAGCTGCGCTGATGGCTCACCTGGTCGGCGTTGAATTCCCAGCCAACTCTGTCGGGGAACTGCCCCTGTCCTACCTCGATGCGGGCATCCGCGAGAAAGCAGAGGCGCTGCTTCTCAACGCCCGGGAGATTCTCGAGATGTACAACGTCAAGGAGCGCATCAAGAAGGCATCGCAGCTGCGTTACGCGCCCTACCAACCACTCAGCGCAGCGCATCAAACACCTCGTGAGAGGACAAAGGCTATACGGGCGTTGATCGACGAGCAGCGCTTCCAGGAAGCGATTGACCAAACAGCCATGTTGATCAAGATCGCGCTCCAGGGTCTCCGGTATCTTCAGACGTACGATTGGCTCTTCCTGCGGGCTCTCATCACGGCTGGATACCTCGGCTGGATCGCATTCGCACTGACTACCGTCGTTGATCTCCACGTTCTGCAGGGCACGACACAGCCCAGCCGTTCCGTAGGTGGCACGACATTCTTCTCAGCTGTCCTGGCTGCCTTTTACGCGTCCTTTATCGTGTCCGGCTCACCCTTGACATACTACGCATACGCCTTCTTCCCCGTCGTCTTCTGGGAGGAAGTGTTTGCGAGGAAGGACATCTTGACGAAAGGAAAGCAAGCTATTTTCGGACATGTCCGATCGCGGAGAAATGTCTTGTCCCTCATCGCGGGTTCCATCACCTATCTGGGAGTAGTTGAATCCCTGGTAAGACAATTTCGTGGTGCAGACATGCTCATCTCGCAGCTGCTAACTCCTTCCCTTCCAGGCACTCGGGTACATACATCGCGAAGTACTAACGGGGCTTTTCTGCATCGGCGCTTTCTACCCGCTCGCCCTTGGCACATCATTTATAAGGGAATTCGTCGTCCTCACGACCACATGGTCTGTTTCGTGTGTGGCAATGAGCTTATTCACTCTCCTGCCTGCCACGCGGGTGGAGAACCTCACTTTGATGTACGTGCGTCTTCCAAACCAATGAGCCGAAGTAAGTACTCACTCACTTACCATCGCAGTGTCATCGGCGGACTGTCCATCGTCGCCATCGGAACGCTATACCTGATCCTCGGCAACAACACGGACGCCGACAGCCCCGGCGCCTGTCGCGAGCAGAACAATACATCGAGGTTCTTGATCGGCGTACAGGTGAGCATAAGCATTTCCTACACATTCAGCCATTGACGCCCTCTCACCTAAAACACAGACTCTTCTCGTCCTGCTCGCAATCATCGTCACGCGCTCCAGCGCCCTCTCGCTTCAGTCGAAAGCCGGTCTACCCCGCGCCAACCAAGTAGCCGGATGGGCCATACTGATCATCTCCCTGATGATGCCGCTGGCCCATCAGCTCCGACCAAGCAGCCACTACTTCCACCGGCTAATGGTGATATTCCTAACCTTTGCACCCACCTTTGTGATTCTCACAACATCATACGAGACCATCTTCTACGTCGCGTACTGCACAACGCTACTCACATGGGTCCGGATGGAGCATTACAGCCAGGCCTTCTCGACCAGCACCACAGCCGGGAAGGGAACCAACGGGTCGATACCACCGCCTTTCCGCCCATTAAGACTATCTGACGCGCGGGTAGCTCTCTTCTTCTTCGTCCTCCTGCAATCCGCCTTCTTCAGCATCGGAAACATCGCGTCCATCTCGTCATTCAGTCTGGAGAGCGTCTGCCGCCTCATCCCTGTGTTTAACCCATTCTCTCAAGGCGCGCTACTCATTCTCAAGCTGATGATACCGTTTGCCTTGCTGTCCGCCAATCTTGGGGTTCTCAACATGCGATTGGGCGTGGCACCGTCGGCTCTGTTCATGGTTGCCATGGCCACGAGCGATTTGCTGACGCTGTATTTCTTCTGGGTCGTGAGAGATGAAGGCTCTTGGTTGGAGATTGGGTCAACCATTACCCATTTTGCCATAGCAAACTTGTTATGCGTGTTTGTTGCGGGCTTAGAAGGCGTAAGTGCCATGTTCATATCTGGCATTGAAGCATGAAAGAACTAGAATACGGAGCCCAAGGCCAGGCCAAAAGGGCAACAGGGCAACTTGTTGCAGCCACCGCGGCGTATAGGCCACCACTTGCTATAGGAAATCAGCAGGCAGGGCCTATTATAATTTACATAACTTGGTTCGGCTTAGAGGAATGCCTAGACCTTTCATTCGGTGTATTTTTAACGTGCTGAATAAGAGAAGAAGTAAGGGCAACGAACTATGCCAGTCTCAAGCCTATCTCCAACTGGTCTATCATAGCCTCCAAAATGGTGTCGACCCGAGTCGACTCGTAAAACGCATCGTTGTAACACGCACTGAAAACCATTTGATCCCTCCACGTCCATAGATAAACCTGGAAATCACCCGTCGTCATAGTAGAGCTAACCCAATACTTGCTGAGCTCCCAATCGCCATAACGAGAGTTCAGGATATGATCCACGACGCCCATGCTGGACAAGTAAGGCGTGCTGCTGCTGGGTGGTACCTGGCCGCCGGCCACCATTTGCCCATACAGGGCCATCCCAGGGCCCAGGCAGCCAAGGTCGTCGTTTGCAAAGGAAAACGGATGCTTTTCCTCATCTTGAAGACCTCTGCTGATACTCTCAAAGCTGCTTCCCTGATCGCAATGAACCACGAACGGCAGCGCCGTCTGCAGACTTGCAATCGAGTCTCTCTCCTTCTGAAACGGCTCGTGGAACCAGCGCCGGAGGTCAATGGTGGTAAATTGTACAATACGACGTGCCAGCTTCTTCTTGCTCCGACTGAAGTGCCTACATGCGATGATTTTTCAAAACCATTAGCCACTTCATTGCCAGAACAAGGATGCAGGAGGTTTCACGAATATGGAGGTACCTTGACGGCCAGAACAATGGCGGTATGCCATGCCGTGGTGACTGTGATGCCCTTGGCTTTGCACGCATCGATAATCCGCCTCGACCTTTGTACATCCAGAGACAGCTCTCGATGCACAGCCTTGCCGGGTGGACTTGTGAAGTCCACACCGGGGAGTCTCACCGCGTGCTCCTGTGAGAACCGACCGAATACCGCCCGGGCCGCCTCAATATTTTGCGGTGATGGTGTTTGCGAGAAGTGCAGCCACTCATCCAGGGGCTTGTTCAGATGGGGTTGGACGCGACCATCGACGACTTCTTTCGCAGAGCGTCGGTCCACTGGCGTCTCGGACAAGGCCGAGAAGAGGGCATGGAACAGATACAGGATGCCTCGGCCGTCTAAAAGGGCGTGCATGGCCTGCACCACGAGCTCATTCGTATCACGCAGGAAGTGGAGCGTGACGGAGAATTGGCTCCTGAAGTCGGAAAAGAGTTGTTCTGCCGTGATGCCCTTGTGAACCAGGAACGAGTCTTCCGCCGCTTCTTCGTCGTCCATGCCAACGGCCAGATATGGGTCGTCGACTGAACCAGCTTTCGCAGTGACGGTGACAGTAACGCTGGGACAGCGGCGGCGCGTAAGTCTCCACGCATTCCTCAGCGCCGCCACAATGTCGACGTGCTCGTTCCCATTGTGCGTGACTGTTACGCCGCTGCCGATCATCCAGTGCACGGGTTGGCCCTCTGGACTGGCGAGACTCAAGTAAAACGCCTCCATGGAGCCGAGGTCTCTTTTCCAGATGCCATTCTGCTCTTTCCAGGAGTATGGCTTGTCCATGACGCTGTTGAAAGACGCAGAAGGGTGAAAAACGTTGAGTACTTGGTTGCTCAATGTTCGGACACGCAAAGAAGCGGCGCTGGATTGGGATTTGGGCAAGCTTACTTCCACACTTTAATCAACGGCCTTGAACCGTGGCAATGTCTCGCAAGCAAACCCTCCAGAAAGAATGTCAGAGATTGAGGGAATGCGATAAAATCGGACATCATAGGGTGTATACGACCTGATGCCTTTGCTCCGATTGGCTATTGCCCTTCGGACGTGGGTTGCATCCCGACTTGGCAAAAAGTCTCCGAAGACCCCGGTTCGTCCCGACCGTTCCGTCCCGGGCACTAATACCAAACGGGAGTAGTTTCGGAATCGAGCGCAACGAAATGAAGCGAAGGCCGGACCCGATTCATCTTGATCGCACAAAAAGCCGATTGAGAGTGCAAACACTTCGCAAACGCAAAAGCATGTAGCGCGTCAATCCGCTACAATCAAGCCGGCGTGATCGCACGCAACCGATACCGGGGATCAGAACAAAGCGGGAAGAAAAGCCCTTCGAGTTGGCCAGAATGATACGAGAACTTGTCAACGGAGCCGTGGCTATGGTTATCTTGGCATATACGATCGAATACATGCTCAGCATGGGCGATGACCCTCGCGAACCCCCAGTGGTACGGCCGAGGATCCCGTTGGTCGGACATATACTGGGAATCATGAGAGGAGGTCCGACCTACTACAGCGAGACAAGGTTCGTGAATGATGAAGGCCACGCGCCGCTGAATGTCTCGCACCGCAACGCAAATGATGCTGGACGAAGGGGGCTGATGGAGCGCGCGCAGCAACTCAACGTCTGCAGAAATGCATACGCTCAGAATTTTCAACTACAAGATGCACGTGAGCACCTCGAACCGGCTGCTCCCCATGATCCAAAAGCAATCCAAGACTTTGTCTTTCCGACCGTTTCTGCAAATAACAGCCCGTAAACATGGTGATGCATCGGACGAGACATACGAGATATACGGGGGAGATTTGACCCATCACCTCAGTCACGCGGTGCGCGTGAGCTTGGGGCCTGGGACACATCTCGACGAGCAGAATTTGAGGATGGGCAATCGGGTGTTGGTCGAGGTTGATGCTTTGCTAAATGACGCCGAGACGAACAAGCCCCCGAGCGTCTGTTTGCTGGAATGGACCCGACATTTGGTGGTTCAAGCATCGAGCTGCGGCGTTTACGGTGTTAATCACCCTCTGCTAGACCCAAAAGTAGAAAGAGCTTTCTGGTAGGAAATCCTCTCTTATTCCTGCTTACACCGTTCTGATTCGTTCCCTGTCCCTTCTTGAAATTCTTCTTCTTGTGAGAAACGCGCAGGATGAAGGCGAGGAAACTTGTTATTGACTCTTTCAGGCAATGGCAAAATTACCTCACGGCCCATCTGGCAGGGCTGGACGTGTTTGGAAAAGGCTACCGGCTGCGCCAGACAGTCTACGACGCGTACATCAAATACTGCAGAGAACTCCCCGACGACGGCTCGCAGCTCGCCCGGGATCACAAGAGAGTCATTCGGGAGGCGGGCGTCGACGAGCTGGACTACGCGAAGCAAGCGTCGCTCTTCACCATTGCCGTGTTCAGCAACACGGCGCCAACCCTGTTCTGGACCATCTGGGAGCTCTTCTCTCGGCCAAAGGTCCTCGATCAGGTCAGGAAAGAGGTAGAGACGCATGCAGTGCGGCGCTCGGGGGAAACTCGCCACTTCACCCTCGACATGGCAGCCCTCAAAACCAAGTGCCCCGTTCTCCTGTCCGTGTTCCAGGAGACCCAGCGCACGCGCCATGTGAATGCCAGCTTCCGGAAAGTCATGGCCGACACGGTCCTGGACGGCCGCTACCTCCTGAAGGCTGGCAACTTTCTGCAGATGCCGGGACATCCCATCCACAGCAACACTGCTCTCTGGGGCCCGGATGCGGCAGAGTTCGATCCCTATCGTTTCGTGTCCAACAGGGAAAAGGTGTCACCCGCGGCGGTGCCGTCTACCGGCTTTGTCGCATGGGGTTCACCTCCGCACTTGTGTCCTGCGAGGCAGTTTGCAGCCGCCGAGGTCCTGATCGCCACGGCGCTCTTGGTGGTCAGAATGGACTTGCGACCGCAGTACGGTGTGTGGGATCCCTCGCCGTCATTGAACTACAGGGACTTGTCTACATTGTTGAATCCCACGAAGGATGTTCGGATCGATGTCATGGCGCGCGACCAATGGGCTGGAACTTGGAGTCTCGAGATGGGGGGGAGTAGGAGTCGTGTACCGCTTGCATCAGGATGAGCCTTTTATGAATCATGCTGCATCGGCAATGCTTGCTTCTGACTCTGACGCTTTGATGCTGATATGATGGAGCAAAGGATGCTTGAACTGCGATGGCATCAGACGCTACAGAGGGTGGCCCATTGCAGACAGCTGAATTCAGGTAAGCTGAAGGAGGAAATACGACATTCTATGATCTTTTCTTTTCAAATGTTACATGGGTGAAATTGCTCGTGAAAATCATGCATGAAATCGTTTTCACCATCCAGAATACCACCCTGCGTGGTTGGGACGTAGAATAGGGTCAAACAAGATTCCACTACAAGGAGAGGCGGTAATATTGGTGTGGCCAAGACTTTCGACAAGGAGCTTGACGCCTTTGTCCGAGGCTGTCCAAAATCAAGCAACCAGTGGGCGGAGATCCTGCATCTAAGATGATGGCGCCTCATGTCTAGAGACTTGGAAACCTATACGTACAAAAGGATAGTCCTACATGTCAGTCTTGGAATTTTCAAACGGGCTTGGCTGCTAGATCATGTCACACTATCGGAGGCATGAACTTGGCGCAAAGAGGAAGTCGCCAACATCATGGGTGACAATGACGGGTGAAGTGAGACCGGTAACTGAGCGGTGACGACATAGTGTGCGATGAGCTCTTTGGAGTCCCTTTCTTGGCTCTTCTAGTCCCAGCAACATCAATAGGGCTTATTGTGCCCAGTGAGCCGCCTGGAAGCGGTAACAGAAACCGAAGCATACTTCATGCGTCTTTTGAGGGAAGCCTTCGTACATTTCCCGCGTATTAAAGTACCACATTGGCGATCGTCGCACAGCATATATGCCCATTGGGCTTATGAAGCCGAAGTAAATAGCAGTATACATTTGCTCCATGCAGCGAAGTTGCTCGCCCCGAGCGCCAATACTTAGCCTGCGCGCCAAGGGGCCGCAAGATTCCTTGCCTAATGGACTCGGTGGGATTGGAAGGCTACATGGCTATAAAAGCGGCGATGAGCACCAGAGGGATCAGCCAAGAGCGCGTGGTCAAGATGCGAACGAGTCGGCGCGCAAACGAGCGCTGTTGTCTCTTGCGAATCAAGGGCACCGGTAGACCTCTTCTCTCGCCCATCATGAGAGCTGGAATGCGGATGTGCGAACGCTGTCGTTCTCTTTCGCGATCCTATATTATGATCTGCTGGTCATGATGTAGGCCGAGGAGGTACAAATTTTCACCATGACATTCGCAACCGCTGCGTGCTTGCAGTCGAGGGGGTGGCATGGCAGACCATGATACGAACTCCAGTTAAGCCAACTTGGCTTAAATGAAGACTGTGGCCAGTTGTTTGGCGATTAAAGGGCCGCCAAGTTGCAATCGTCAATGCTTGTTCAGCAGGCTATTTATGAATGAGTGAAAATTCGAAGGTTGGTCAGATTGATTTGCATTCCAGCTGCTGAGACCTTTTCCTCCATGACACAATGTTAAGCGATAGATAGGAGGCTTGAACAAGATAAACGCAGCAGCGACAGGAGAGTACTAGAGGGACTGAGAAAACTCCCCAAAAACAATAAACAGCGACTGTGTGGTCAATTTGTGACGAGCCAAGCCCATTTCTCATCATCTCCGAAAACCTCCATTGACCTAGGCATACTTATGCTTATGGCCCTTGCGAGCTCTGAGTTCAAATTCCATTGTACACCTAATGTGTCACTGTCGGAGCCCAGTCAACGAGCCCCCGGTTGATCCAACGGACAGACTATGAGAGCCGCAGCCATCAATCCGTGCCGTTCACTCGATCTGTTTTTCGCATCCTATACGATTCAATAACTCTTTCCGATCACTATGACCAGGAAAGCTGACGCTGCTGCTGCTGCTGGTGGTGGTCTTGATGGACGCCGGTGCGGCGCTCCCGCGCTTTCCAATCGATACCCTCCGCGTCGCACTCCTCCAGGTATTCGGATTGCGCAGGTCCATAGACGTCCTCTTGCTTTTCAATTTGCTCCTCGTCTGTATCCTCTGCTTCACTATTGCTTCTGACATCTTCGGCTCGCTTTCCCTGCAGCATTCGTATCATAATCCGCATAATCACCACAAACCACACAACCATCATCGCCTGTAGAAAAACAAGAAACGATAGAAACGCATACATGATATTGTTGTTGAAGCAAATGGTTCCTGTAGGATTGAAGAATGGTTCCCATAAAGGCAACCAGCCGTGCTTAGGAATAGGCAATGGACCTTCAAGCTTGGCAGCCGAGCCGCGGTAACATGCTGGTGGCGTCAAACGGGGGACATCAAAGAAAACACTCCAACAGGTCATGACGTATAGAACATGTCGCGCAATGACCCAGGAGATAATAAATCCTCCAAATATCATGTCGCAAATCGTAGTAAAGCCGAGATACTTGAGACACTTTGCAAGCTTCAGCTCGCCATGAAAAAGTTAGAGAGGTCAAAGATGGGAGAAGTCAAAGGCGAAAAGAAAGATAAAAAAGAAAAGAAAAATTGAATTACCCCACTGATTAAGTGCGTCTCGGCAATGAGGAATCATATAAGAGCGCACGAAGAGTTTGAAGTTGTATCAACGACTTACAGGCAGAAATAGATCAATCACATCCATCAAGATGAGAATTAAATTGGCAACCCGGGTTTGATGATACGCATACGAGCCCGCCAGCAAGGCAATGGTAACGACGTGGTGTATCAACATTTGCCAATAGTCTTTTCTGCGCTCTTCAATATTAATGACTAGGATTTGCTGGATCCAAAAAGACCACTGTCCGAGAATGTAAGCTTTCATCAAGCCATCAATCTCCCGCTGCGGCCAATCAGTCCACAGCTCCTCCATGTTCAGGAAGTATTTGGACTTGGAATATAAATGCTTGCAACTCGTCCGATGTTAGCCACGCCCTGTGCAAGAATCCATGAAGTGGGAAGAGCAACGCACCATTCCTACGGGCCAGAACACGTTGTAGTACATCAACATCCAGCCTTGTTCGGCAAATCTGGTTCTGTCTTTCGCCTTTGAAACGCCCCAGTGCGAGGCGAAAGGTGCTAGCACATGGTCCATAACGCCAGCGCGAAGACCTGTCAAGACGACTATGCAAAATATCATGAAGTAGAAATCGTCAAAGCCGGCGGCATACTTGGTTGTCTCGTGATCATAGTAAGACAGAGTAAAGAACTTGGATGTGTACGGCCGTGCGGCGGATATGCATCCATGTGTGAGGAACAAAAGCGCAATCAAATTGAAGGAGCAACCTGGTTTCCTTAGCCACAAAGGAAGCATCATGGTGATCAACAAGAAAGTGAAAGGAGAAGTATGGAGTATGGAGGACAAGATGTCAATGGCCGCTGAGACGCAAAAGGGACATCCGTACCAATTTGGTTCTCCAATAACCACCGAGCGAGTCTCTGTGACACCGTCTGGCCTTTACGCAGCCCGAGGTTCTTTGAATGCGCCATCTTGTTGGTCATTTCCAACGATTTAACGGGTCGCTGTCCAGCAGCTGTGTGGCTGGATGCGTAAACTGAGCGGGTATCTTCACGTCGTCGGTACCTTCTTCTTCCCACATCGATGGTGAGATCCGAGATTTGCTGCAGGTTGCGGAGGTCAATGGATCTGACGACAACTTATTGGAGCAGTGGCGGTCAATGAAAGCTGTTGCAATGGTGCGGACCGTGCAGTAAATATGTATTATGATCGTGACCAGCTCTGGTGAGGAAATTGAAGGCCGCAAAAAGTGGATACCTCGGGCCTCGGACCTTGCTCAGTCTGGATCACCAATTGAAAGGCGGTGAATCAAAAGCCGAGCAGGGTAATTTTTTCAGTCCCTCCTTCCCCCTCCTTTAATTTGTATTACCTTACCCTTGCCTTGCCTCGTCTACAACCCCTGCCCATTTTTGCTTTTTTTTGCTTGTACTTGCTCCGTACGTCCGTACAGTACCAAAAGTACAGTAATAATTCCAGGCTGCTCATGTACATCATATTGATTCCTGTCATCAGACGCGTCGCTGCCGGTCGTCCAAAACGTAACAGCACACGAAACCTTGTGCACCTTTTGGGGTGATGCAACTTGCGGGGCGGCAAAATCAAACCCAAGCGGACTCAACAAGATGAAGACAGAGCATAACACTCACAACGGCGGGAACTGTCTTTTATTATTAGACATGTAAACTGCTATGTCTATCGCTCTGATGGGATACAGTACGGACCTTCTCTCGTCATGATGCGGATCCAATACGAACCACCACCTTTTGTGCCCGAATGCGCCCATGCTTCAACATCTCCAGACCCTCAATGATGCCATCCCACTTGCCTGGTATTTCACGGGGAGGATGACACCGGAGCTGCCCATTGTCCAGAAGCGTCTGTATCTCGTGGCGCCAGCGTGTGGCTAGTTCCAAATTGGCTGCATCGGCCTCGCGGCGATAAACACCACGGATCTCAACTTCTTTGCCCCAAAGAGCATAAGCCAACGGCATGTCAACCTTGGCTGCCTTGCGAGTTTGCCATTCCGGAAGAGCATAATCAAGGCTAGCATATCGGGGCCCCGCTCTCGCCAGGGCTCCGAAGCAGCAGCGCACAGAGTCAGGACTGGTGATGCAGTCTATTGCATTCTTTAACGAGCCTTTGGTTTCCTCTCGAATTGTGTCTGCGCACGATGGAGATGTATAAGGGACGACAGTGGAAGCACCAAAGCTTCTCACGAGAGCCGAGGAAGTGGTTGAAGCAGTGGCAATGACATGGTAGCCAGACCTGCAAGATGGAGGTTGTTAGAGCTGGTGGTGTTCAGGCAACAGACATATGTACTCACTTGCTCAGAATCTGGCATGCCATTGTGCCCGTGGCCGTGGCGCCACCATATACAAGCACTGGTATACGACGCCCGTCTGCCCTCAATTGAGCAGGTGCTGATGGACGCCCTGCGAGCTTCAGACAATCCTCCATAGCAAGCGCAACCGTTGCCCATCCGACGCCGCCCAGCGCTGCGGCTTCGACGTCGCTCCACATAGCAGGCACTCGCAACAGTACGCGAGAATCTGCTATGAGATACTCCGCGAAAGCGCCATTATCTGGGTTCGCGGGGTTGCATCCATGCACTGGGCCACAGAGGCGCGTACCAGGGGGGCATTCGTCGGCCAAAGGCCCAGCCTCAACGACGGTGCCTACGAAATCGCACCCCAATATCGCGCCAGGAGTAGGATGATAAGCTGGTATGCGGTAATCTGTTGGGTTCAAGGCCACTGCTAAAACTCGTATCAAGACATCGAAGGGCTCAGTCACCACTGGCATCGGGTGTGTCGTGGAAATGACGGGTCGATTGCCCTCATCATGAGGTTGGGCAAGGCAGGTCTGCATTTGCACCTTTTTCCGAGTAAGTACTTGTAAGATACTTTTCGTAGTGAGAGTAGTTGAGGCTTCGGTGAACTCCATTCTAAACAAGCTTCCTTGACAATAGTATAGCAACTATCAATCTTTTTTGCTGCCAGTTCGTCGAGAAACCTTCGGCTATCGAATCATCATTTTCGCCAGCCAAAGTGCTTCATCGGGGTAAAAGTCGCCGAGACGGGATCGGATGCTGACCAGGTTCGGAGGCTTGGGGCCGCCACTGATTTCTCTATCCATAAACTGTCCGATTGGCTCGGCAGCTGCGAACACGGGTTTCACTCACGAAATGTAGTTCTTCCAGAATCATACCGGGAAAAGTCAAGCAGAACGTCTCTGCAGGCTATATGGGAGAAGTACAGTTTCGGGATAGCATTCACCGCTGAACATGGGGTACGTCTCTATTTGGCATCATTCTTCATGCGCGCCTTCCGGGACAAAACGGAAACTTCGTCCTCTTGGCTTCCCCTCCCTGCTCGCTGTTTCTGTCCCTTGCGTAGACCTGTGATTTCCATCACGAGTCGCTCATTCCACGTTTTATTCTATTCCTTTCGCCTGAACTCTGATTTACTCAAGTCACCTAAAGAAATCAAAGCGTCAGCAAGTATAGCTCTCGACATTCCAGCATGGATTCGTTTCTCCAATCTTTCCATATACCGGCGAATGTGACCGGTGCTGCGGTCGAGAACCTTGGTTCCCATAACGTATGCGGCAATTGGTCTTGGACCAAGTTGACCGTATCAGCTGTACTAGCGACGTATATATTTGATCTTGGCTCAAAGGTCTATCGTGACTTTCGCCTTCGGCGCATTGTCTCTTCGGCTAAGCTCATCCCATTCATGGCACCACTCGGTCAGTCTTGCTCAGCTGCATCGTTGCAACAAGTCATGGCCATAGTTGACTACCATTCTAACATGCGGTGCGCACATATCAGGCCTTGATGTGGGGATTTACTCCCTGTATCGGTTCTTCACCAACACGTACTTTGACTTGGTTTCCGCATGGCTTGACGCGTCGCCTGGTCGAACCGTAGAAATGCGCATGTTTGCTCAGGGGCTAATCCTTACTGACGAGCCGGCCAACATCAAGGCCATCATGTCCACCGAGGTCAGTCATACAACAGTCTTGCCCTCGAATTTGCCATGGGCTACAGGTGGCTGACTTCATAAATAATACAGTGGTCTAGTTTTGGGAAAGGAGAGGTAACACGACGCATTTGGGCCAACATGATAGGTCAAAGGCAAATTTTCGCAAGTAAGAGAGCATAGAATAGATCAAACATCAATCAGAAGGGAAAGAAGAGGGGTGGAGGCAGCATAGGAATACTGACGCGCGTATTAGTCGACGGGGAACACTGGCACAAGGCAAAGGCATTACTTCGTCCACATAGAGTCCTTCATTCTATGCAATCCTTCTAACGGGGGACTCAGATTGGCCACGCTCGGTCAGATGATCTTTTAAGAACTGAGCGCCATGTCAGGAGGCTATTTGAGCGATTCAACAGTGAACAGCCACTTGAAGTTTACGATTGGATTGATAGGTTCCAACTTGATGTGACGACGGACATTTTCTTTGGGGAGTCGGCGGATTCCATCATATCTGAGCCGCCGTTTCGAGCTGCGATGGACGTGCTTCTTCCCATAAATACGGTTCGCATGCTTTTCGGGTAGGCACCGAGATCAGACTGGTGTAGTACACTGCGACTGACCACGGCTATGTTAGATCGAGGGCCTTCTATATGCCTGACACCTTGTTGGCGCCGAAAGCTTTGCAAGTTTTGAAAGAATACACCGACTCGCTGACTGACCGAGCCTACGAAAGAGATTTGTCAAAGAAGAAGCCCCAAGAGTATAACATGCTAGACGACCTAGTCAGCCAGAGGAAAAGCTATCATGTATGAGGCACACACCAGTTGTTGGTACTTGGGCGGTGAGAACGTCGTATGCTCAGATGCTCACAAGCTGCAGGACATCAAAGAAGCTCTCATGTCTGTCATGCTGGGTGGCAAGGTCAGTTGTAGTAACTTGGCTGTACACGAATTGATGTGGGCTAATTTCGACCCGGCATGCAGGATCCATCTTCCATTCTGATTACCTGGGCCATTTTCCTAATGGGAAAGCATCCAAAAGTCATGAAGAAAGTGCAGGCAGAAGTAGCCAAGGTGTAGGTTCAAGTCCAACCAACAACTAGTGCCAGCCAAGAAGTATTGACACCAGCGCCAATATCAGGTCTGGGACAAAACCGCCAACAGCATCCGAATTGAAAGAGATGACCTACCTCAGACACGTCATCAACGAGACTTTTCGCCTACACCACCCATGTTAGTATTTGATTTTCTTCCTAACGTGGAAAGCGAATAAAAGCTTTTGCAGGACTATGCAGTAAGCTGACGCGTGCGAACGGCGTGGCTTAGTGGGCATGAACATGCGAGTCGCCCTGAACGACGTGACATTGCCAACGGGGGGTGGCAAAAGCGGAAAAGAAGCACTGGCTATCGCCAAGGGGTCCAGTATCAGTAAGCAAAGCTCCCAGCGTACACTTTGAATCTCTCATGCAAGCCAATTTTGGTCAGGTCCGAGAGCCGGAACAGAGCCACTGACAGGTGTACTTGGCACCAAAAGTCTACTCTTTGATGGGAATGCAACGCCGGCAGGACATTTTTGGCGAAGACGCTAGCGAGTTCAGGCCGGAACGGTGGGAAGAGAAGAGTGTTCATCGTTGGCATTTTGTGCCGTATAATCAGTGAGTCTGAGTCTGATGGGATGTCCCAGACATTGGCCTCCGCTCCTCATCATCCTCCTCCCGTCCCCTCACACCCCCCCCTTCTTCGTCATTCCCTTTCCCGGCCCGCTCCTCCCTCTACTTCCTCTTTTCCCCTAAATTATCTGCGTATCCCTCCTTTCCTCCTTCTTTAAGAAGCTCCATATATGGCCTTGGTAGTGACATGAAATTGTTTAGCGGCCCGCGGATGTGCATGGGCAGAAACTTTGGTCAGCAGCAAATGGAGTACGTTCTGGCCAGGATATGCCAGGAGTTCGAGGAGATACGGGTTCCGGGAGGCCAACGTGAACAGCAAGTCAAAATTGAGCTCAACTGCAAGATGGCGCATCCGTGTATGTGCGAGTTTGTGAAGAGGCAGTGAGTGAAGCTATTAGGATATTTATGCTAGTAGGAGATACCATAGTCTTGGTAAAATCCTAAAAGTATCTCTGTTGGAACAAGCATGATATCAGTCACGCTTCGCAGCCGCAAATGTCCGGCAAAAGGTAGGCCTGCGCGTGACCCGCACGCGACGGTTTCCTTCTCTCTGAATACCTTCGCTTTTGACCTCTCTTTTCCTCCTTTTCTTCTGTAGCTTAGAATAGATGATTAACAACGATACTATTCTTCAGGCTCACAATGTTACGACCCTGATATCAGGAATCCTGTGATACTAACAATCAATGACCTACAGCGTTCTAGATTTAGAGCAAGACATGAAATCTCAAGGTTTCGAATGTACGACATTGTAGTCGCATCACTTGTCATACACGCCACAAAGAATCTGGAGCAGACGCTACGCCGTATCCGAAGTCTTTTGAAGCCAGGGGGCTACCTAATTGCCTATGAAATAACAAATGCCGATGTCATTCGCGTCAACGCGCTTTTTGGCTGTCTACCTGGTTGGTGGCAGGGAATGGACGACGGGCGGACACTCGGGGCCGCCGTGAACGAGACTCAATGGGATACACTTTTGCGAAACGCGGGACTCTAGGGAATCGACAGCATCTCGTCTGTGCAGGACTCGATGGCTTTTCCGACATCGGTCTTCATCTCACAGGCAGTCAATGACTGGGTAGACTTCATCCGAGAACCGCTCGTAGCTGGCCCAATGATCTCCGTGGAGCGGTCAATCATCAAAAAGTTTTTGATTGTCGGCGGTGCCACATTTCAAGTCTTACGTTTGGTTGAAGACGTTCAAAAGCTAATTCGCCCATTCTGCGGGGACATGGTTCGATTGCAAAGTCTGGAAACAATAGACGAAGCCTGCGTCACTCCAGACTCCACAGTCTTGATGCTAGAAGACCTAGATCACCATGTTTTTGAAGATCTAACGAGCCCTACATTTCAATCTCTGAAGCAACTTCTTGGTTCAGAAAAGACTGTCTTGTGGGTCACTCAAAATCGCAGAACGGACAATCCGTATGCCAACATGCCTGTTGGCTTCGCTCGTACAGCTCTCTGGGAAGTTCCAGAGCTTCGTCTACAGTTTCTGGATTTCGAAGAAATTGCCAAGATAGACCCAAGAACGTTGGTCGAGTCCTTGTTGAGATTTCAGACTCTCGCCTCAAGCCAAGAGCGAAATCAACGCGGTGCGCTTTTCTCGGTCGAGTCGGAGATCATCGTCACCAGCGATGGACGGAACAAGATACAGCGCATGACACCGGATCCCAGTTCGCCGTCGGCTTCCTGCGACATGTAGCCGCTGAGTTAGCGATGAAACCGCTGCTCACATTGCTCGGGGCCTGCAAGACGGTAATAATGCATAACACACCTCCTGAGCTGGCAACACAAGTTCAACAATTTTCCAATAAAACGGGGATAAATATCACATTTACGACCACATCCCGCCATGGAGCAGAACATCAAAAGTGGACTTACATCGACCCACACTCTCGCTCATCTCTGCTGGCAGCAATATTGCCACTGAATACTTCTGCCTGCGTGGATTGGTCTCTTCCAGAGAGGCCATCTGGTCTTTCAATCTCAAACTTGACATCAAGCTATGGAGGGTCTTCCATGAAAATGATTGATGTAGATTCTGTACTTCCAGGCACGACCTGCGGAAGGTTCCCTGATGGGGAAGACCCTTTAGCTGATGCGATCCTGAAAAGCGCGTTAGACGAAGTGCTTGACACAATCCCCTCTCACATGTACTCTGTCAGCGATTTCAGTTCAGTCCAAATCAATGATGTGATGGACAATGAAAGTCCCCTGGATGCTCTGACAATCGTCGACTGGGGCGCAGACTCTGTCAAGGTTTTAATAAAGCCAGCTCAGACAGAACTGAAGCCAGATAGAAGTTACTGGTTGGTCGGGCTGTCAGGGAGCATGGGATTGCCCCTGGCAGACTGGATGATTGATCACGGCGCTTCAAACCTGGTCATAAGTAGCAGACGCCCCAATATTAGCAAAGATTTGGCTAGATGCGGCCACACGTCGCGGCGCCGGGGTACGGGTTGTGAGCTGGTAAGTCAACAATTTGTCCCCGATGAGACCTGCTTCATAACAATAATCCTCACTAACCCAAATGACATCAGTGACGTCAAGGACTTGAGATCGCTTCGAACGACCTACGATGAGATCAGAAGAACCGCACCGCCTCTGGCTGGCGTTGCTCAGGGTGCAATGGTCCTCAAAGACATGGCAATTCGGGATATGGGGCTGGAGGATTTAGTTGACGTTGTCCGACCAAAAGTGACTGGAAGTCTCAACTTGGATTCACTTTTGCGGGACGAAACGCTAGATTTCTTCGTCTTCTTTTCGTCGCTTGCCACGGTTGCGGGCAATCCTGGTCAAGCAAATTACACTGCTGCAAACGCATTCATGAGCGGCCTGGCTCAGCAACGTCGCCGCCGAGGAGCCGCGGCTTCTGTGATGGATCTCGGGCCAGTCATAGGAACTGGTGTCATAACTCGAGGTTTCGGGCATGACGTGAGTGCTGCGTTGGCCGATCGAGGGCTTGTTGGCGTCTCCGAACTTGATGTGCACCATTTGTTTTCCGAGGCGATTAACTCCAGTAACCCAGCCTCGACTGGTGAACGGCAGATGGCAACTACCTTTAGGAAAATACCGGAAAGCGCCCCGAACAGACCTCTGTGATACGATTACCCTCAGTTTGCGTGCTGTACCCTGCAGGAAGCTACCGCCGAAGTCAACAGTCCCGGTAAGGAAGCAAATATATCGGTTAAAGATCAACTCGCAAACGCAAAATCGACAGAAGATGTTGGCAAAGTCATCACAGGTCAGTCAGAGTCTTCATTCAACGAAAGAACAGGCATCAAAACCGCGCTTCCAGGCGAATATGTGAGAAAAGCAAAACTAACGAAATGGGGCGTGTCTAGACTCATTATTCAGAGAATTGCGTAAAATGCTTCGTTTGGGAGATGACTACGACTTGGCAACATCCCTTCGCACGGATGAACTTGGCCTTGACTCTCTTGTCGCTGTCCGCGTCAGGTCCTGGTTTTTGAACAACTTCCATGTCAACATACCGGCATTGAGGATCTTGATGGGCGCATCATTACAGGATCTCATCCTCCAGGCACTAGAAGGCATTCCACCAGAGCTTACTCCGATGGTGTCAGCCGGCCGAAGCCCAGACTCGGAATCAGACGAGCTTGTGCCCAACTAATCTTCACAGTCTTCACTTCGGAGCATGGATGGTGGTGACTCTGAGAACGGGGTTACACCGCCATCCACGTATGCCCAGACAGAGGCCTTGCCCGTTGAGAATACGCCACTTCCATCTCCACCACCAGGGAGTGCGAAGGACGATGAGATGAAACTGCAAAAGACAGGTCAAGCTTCATTCACACAGTCAGTATTTCTATTCGTTCATGAACTACTGAAAGACAAGTCAAAATTCTCAACAACACAGGTATGCTTCACCTCAAGGGTGAGATTCGCATCCCGGACCTCTCTCGAGCTGTTCGAGCCATGGGAATTCGACACGAAGCGCTTCGAACTTGTATACGCGTGATAGATGGGCGAATTTCCCAGGGGGTGTTGCAATCTTCAAGGCTGATACTGGAGCATCAAAAGATACGTACCCCTGATGAAATGATCAAGGTATATGCCGCTTTGAGAAATCACGTCTTTGACCTCTCCTCAGGATACACCAGCAGAGTGATCTTGTTGTCATTGTCTCCGAGGGACCACTTTCTCCTCGTGGCCTCTCATCACATCATATTCGATCGAACCAGTACTGGGATATTTTTGAAAGACCTAGAAAGAATGTATGACGGAGACGTGCAGGGCACTCCAGATCCGCTTCAGTATCTGAATTACTCAAACACGCGATATGAAGAGTATGAATCGGGACACTGGAAACAAAACATCAAATTCTGGCGTGCCGAATTTTGCACAATTCCGGATCCTTTGCCGCTACACCGCAGTCAGGTCACTGACCGTCGGCCTCTGGAGCAATATACATCTCATATCATTGACTTTCGCGTTGATCAAAAGCTGTCCGAACGTATCAGGCAGCTGGCAAGAGATCATAAATAGACCTCCTTTCACGTGTATCTTGCCGCTTTTGGCGTCTTGTTACATCGATTTCTCGGTGTGAAAGATGTCTGCATAGGTATTGCGGACAGCTGCCGCACCGATGATCGCACGTTGACGGGCGTCGGTCCATTCTTGAACATGATACCTCTGAGAGTTGACATCGCCGGTGGTCAAAGTATTGGCAATGGCATCATAGAGTGTCGAAAGAAGGCTTTTGAAGTTCTTAGCCATGCTCTACCGTTTGAGGTTATCCTCAATGAACTTCAGGTCATTCGCGAGCCAACTCATACACCGCTTGCTCAGGCATTCTTGAATTACGCTGATAGAAACACCGGCGAATACCAGGCTTATCTAGGATGTCAGATGGAAGCCATGCGAGAAGATTAAGCTGAATTGCCGTACGATATCGCGCTCACCGTCATAAATAACACCAGTTGTGACACGCGGATTATAATTAGCGTGCAGGCGTCGCTATACTCTGAACAGCAAGCGAAAATCATAGCGCACGGCTTTGAAGACGTTCTCAACGAGTTTGTTCAAGATCCCAAGCTTCCAGTCGGGGACGACTGGCGCTTTCGAAGGGAAACTATTCAGAAAGCGCTCGTCGGCGGCCGTGGTAAGTTCAAGTTACTATAACGCGTCCATTCGCTGCATACCGTGTGCTGATTTGGTGTGAAAACAGGCAAGTCTCTACAATTGACATGGCCTCAGACCGTGGTACATCGGTTTGAGGAAATTGTCTCCAGTTCAGGACAAGATGATGCAGTCGTGGACGACGAAGGGACTTCCTTGACATACAAAGACTTGTCGAAGCTCATCGACAGGCTGGCCGCGGAGATGCTGCACAACCGAGTAAAACAGGGACACACGGTTGCCGTCTTTCAAAAGCCGACAGTCAGCTGGGCCGTTTCCGTTCTCGCCATCATGAAAATTGGTGCCGTCTATGTGCCTCTAGATGTCGCCACGCCAGTCCCACGACTTTCTCTGATGTGCAATGACTGTAAACCTGCCGCTATCTTAGTCAATGAGTACACCGTCAGCCGGGTCCAGGAGCTGTCATTGTCTCAAGAGACTTACATCATCGACGTGGCCAACATACCAAAGCCGCAGAACGACGTGATGATCCCGACTCTGGCGCAGGCAGGTGCGGCAGCCGTCATTCTCTACACGAGTGGATCGACAGGAAGACCAAAAGCTGTTGTGCTGCAACAAACGTCTTTGGTCCAGGGAATCGAACATTGCGCCAGGACATACAAACTGGAAAACCACGATGCTGTCTTACAACAGAGTGCGTGGAGCTTTGACTTGTCCGTTAGTCAAATGTTTGTAGCTCTTTGCGTAGGTGCAAGGCTGCAAATAGTCTGTCACACTATGCGCCCAGATCCGGATAGCATAATTCATACCATCAGTCGCCACGGCATCACAGCTACATATGCTACCCCTACCGAATACAAAAGCTGGCTCGCTCGCGACAGGAAAATGATAGCCAGTATGTCGGCCTGGAGACTTGCCTTGGTCGCTGGGGAGCCGGTGACAAGAGATCTCCTTCAGCTATTTCGTGGACTGAATCGTAAAGATGTACGCCTCTTCAATATTTACGGGCCAACGGAGACGACATGCGGGTCGACAAAGATGGAGTTGCGGTACCAAGATCCTGAGCTAGGCCAATGCGGCACCATTCCGGTTGGGTGGGCTTCTGTAAACGAGGCTGTTTAAATTTTGGATTCAAATCAGAACCTCCAACCCATTGGACAGACGGGTGAGGTTGTCATTGGCGGCGTTGGAGTCTCACTTGGTTACTTCAACGATGCCGAGAGCACCCGGGCGGCTTTTGTGTCCAATCCTTTCGTCACGTCAGAGGACATTAGCCGCGGCTGGACTACCATGTACCGAACTGGAGATCTCGGATACCTACAGCCTGATGGGAGTTTGATCCTCAAGGGCCGTGTTGCAGGGGATACTGAGATCAAGCTGAACGGCGTTCGCATCAATCTGGCAGAAATAGAGGAAACGGTTACTCTTGTCCGCGGATGGAGCCCTTTCGGATGCCGTTGCTTGTTTAAGATCTACGTCGAAACATGGCGATACCCAATTCGTAGTCGTTTATGTGGTATTCAATTGCAACTCCGCTCTCGGCAGTGATCGATCGAGCTTCTTGCAAAGGCTGTTACAGAACCTGCCATTACCAAGCACAACGCGGCCGTCCGCCCTAGCTCCGATTCAAGAAATCCCTCGCTCACTATCAGGCAAGGTCGATAGACAAGCACTGAGCAAAATGCCTCTGCCCCCAATGGGCTCTGATCTCAGCAGACCTTCGGGCATGTTGCATCGCGAATTGCTGCTTCGAACAATTTGGGAGCAGGTTATCCCTGACGAACTGGTTCAACTCGGACAAATTGACGCAGAGACCGATTTCTCTTCCAGCCGGGGGAAGCTCACTACTGCTTATACAGTTGCAAAATAAGCTAAAAGAGCTACTTCAAATATCCGTTCCGCTATTACAGCTCTTTCAAGCCAGCACTTTGCGCTCCATGGCGCGCCTGCTGGCCAACGTGGAGGAGCTGGAGGAACATACTCGGAATGCTGAGCATATCGATTGGAACCAGGAAACCATGATCATGTCGGATCTATTCCCCAAGGAAGTCTCACCTGGTCCCCCAGCGAATCTCCCTTCCGTGCCCCCTCGAGTTGTCGTGCTCACAGGGGCCACGGGGTTCCTGGGCCGTCATCTCGTAGAAGCCTTGTTAGATGACGAACATGTGGACAAGGTCTTCTGCATTGCAGTGAGAAACCTTTCCTTTGGCGACACTTATCCAATGGAGCTCAAATCCAAACTCGAGTTCTACCAAGGTGATTTGACGTTGCCTCAACTCGGACTGGATGATGCTGCCGTGAGTCAGATTTTTGGCGTGGCGGATGCCGTCATACACAATGGAGCGGACGTGTCGCACCTCAAGACGTATGCGTCTCTGCGCAAGGCAAACTTCGTCTCAACTCAAGAGTTGGTCAAGATGTGTCTTTCGCGCAACGTTCCACTACACTACATCTCAACAACAGGGGTCTCGATGTATACCTCATCGGAAACTATGGCGCCAGTTTCTGTCCGTCACTCGCGCCCTCCCACGGACGGTCATTACGGATATATCGCGTCCAAGTGGGCCAGCGAGGTCTTTCTTGAGAACGTCCAGGACAAGTATGGGCTGCCAGTTGTCATACACCGGCCGTCAAGCATCATTCGACCGGAATCGGACACGGCGGGAGATGATCCAGCCGCAGATGTTGTTCAGAACATGCTTCTCTACTCACGGCGCATATCCGCCGTGCCAGCGGCTATGCTAGAGCTACGCGGGACCTTGGATCTCGTTCGTCCTGAAACGGTTAGACAGAGGGTCATTGAGACAGTGATGGGGACATCGCGGCAGTCTGATGCTGGCGGCATCACGTATATTCACGAGTCTGGAGACGTTGAGCTGAGGATACGTAGCATGCGCGAACATGTTCAGAAAGCTACTCGAGGCCCCGTAGGAGCAATACCGTTGGACGAGTGGCTTCTACTTGCCAAGGCTCAGGGGTTATCCGATTCCATGGCGAGTGTTTTCGAGGGCATAGGCTCGGGCGAGGGACTGAACTTCCCGCAGCTGGTCACTGGTGGGCATGGGGAGCCGCTATTTCCCAACCAATCGTGACAAGTATGTATGTTTCGCCTGTAGCTTACACGGACGAGCAACAGGGGTTGGCATCGATCAAGCGTTTGCATCCATCATCAAATGTCAATTTGAGCCCAACATAGGTCGATAATAATAATAATGTCATCCTTACCCCCGGTCAACCCCAAAGCTTGCCCTGGTCCGGTACCGAGATAATTATGCCACTCCCTCACGCGCTTTAAGCCTCAGCATTAGCGGCCCCTTTTTCCATACGGTGAAGAGCCGTTGCTTCTGGTGCCAGTCATGCTGTCCCTCCATGACGTCGTAGTCAAATCTATACAAAACCCGGCTGATTACGACTCGAAGCTCATTCAGCGCCAGGTTTTTCCCGACGCAATCGCGCGGCCCAACACTGAATGGTTTGAACACGGCATGGTTGTCGTTTTTGAAACGCTCGTCATAGAGGGGATGAGATGCCGGCAACCATCGTTCAGGTATGAACGAGTTGGGCTCTTTGAAATGCTTGGGGTTGCGGAAAGTGGCCCACTGATATGTAGTCACACGCGTCTAGAGAAAAAAGGAAAAGAAAAAGAACATGAGTGTTAGCCGATCCTCTCTGCGGAAGATGAGGAAGGAGAGAGGGTTCATGTCAACTTGCCCCCGGCGGTATATAAATGCCTTCGATAAAGGCACCAGGCGACACTCGCGCTGGTGTTTCCGCAGCGGGCGGGAAGATTCTCAGAATCTCGTTGACGGTAGCCAGGAGATATTCCAAATGGGTACAAGTCTGGAAGCTTATTTCCTTCTCGGAGCTGAAGGAGCTTCGAATCTCCTCTGTCAAGCGCTTATACGCCTCTGGGTGGTTTGACAAGTAGAACCAAAGAGCGGACAGAGCCGAGGCAGTCGTCTCGCTCCCCGCCAGGATGATGGTAGGCGAGCTTTCCAAGACTTCCTCCGCTTCCATGCCGATCTGTCCATCTCGCGTCTTCCGCAACATGTAAGTCATGAAGTCCTTTCGCCCGGCAGGTCCTTCTTCTCCGAGCTTCATACGCGCGCGCGCGCGTTCCTTGCTTTCACTGCGAGCCGCGTGCTGTTTGACACCGAGTTCGTCACTGAAGCAGGATAAGATGGTTCGAATTCTGGGGTAGTTTGCGTACAATCTTCGGCGGGAAAACTGCTCGATGGAGTCGAAGATCAACGTGATTAAGGGGTGGACGGTGTTGTTCTCGAGGCTGGAGAAGGACTCGGACAAGGTGAGATCCCCTATGATGTCGAATGTACACGCATTCATCCACTTGACGGCATCGACCAACTCGCCATTCTCGGCATGCGTCTGGAGGCGATCTAGCAACAGGTCGATGTATTTCTGGACGACGACCTCTTGTTGCGCCAGAGAGGCGTCGCTGAATGCATGGCTCAGCTGCCTGCGTTGACGGCGGTGGATGTCGTGAGGCGCGAAAATCAGGCTGTAGGCCGTGGCGGCAAATGTCAGAGGCAGCTTCTCGAATTCCGCTTCATTTGCCTTGCGCCGGCTGAATACTTGTGGCCAGGCAATCTCGCCGTCGAGCATGATGTGGTTGGGACCAACCCGAATCATGGGGCCATATTTCTGGATCAGGTCGGGTGTCTTCCTGAAAAACACCCCTCGGTAATAGTTTTGAAGCAAGAAGGGCAAGTATGAAACGGAGTATTTCACGGGTCCGGGCACCTTGGCCAGCGGATGGAACCAGATGCGGTGAACAATTCGGGCGAGAAGACATGCAGCGACCTTGAGAAGGGGGGGGGGGGTTGTACCAACTCAGCTCAGGATCAGGTTACGATTTGGAAATTGCTTGAAGTATGGCGACCTACAATTGAAGCAGCAAAGCTCAGAACCAGTAGCATGTGTGCGTTGTCCAGTCGAAGGTTGGCCAGGCGACTTGCCAGACCGAGGTAATCGGGAGATGATGGCATGATGAATGGCGACTCTGGAGAAGGAGTCAAACTTTGGTGATTTGGAGAAGAGGAAGGAGGGCGGTCCGTCTTGGGACGTGGCCGGGACTTTTGTGGCAGCGGACATGGCGCATATGTATGGTTCTGCTCGTTCTGCTAGTTGATTTCAGCCTCTCTCTCCATGGATCAAGAGCTTGCGGGCATCAGATACAGACCACAACCCCCCTCCCCCTCCCCCCCCCCTACTTGGTCGTACGATCGACGCTCGATTTCAAAGCACCCTAGTCTTCCCATGGTTGACCTTCCTCGTCCTTTTAACGGGGACGGGGGACTCGGAGTCCCCCGTCCACCGTCTGTCTACCGTGCCGCGAGGTTGTGGACTGTGTGTGTCAATGGGAATCATGGCCAAAACAAGTTTTGCCACGGTATATACAGGTTTATTTCCATGTACGGACGTATGTAGGGTAGTATTCGGTGGGGATGAGCATGCAAACAAATGAGCACATGACTAAGTAAATTTTCCCTTATAATATGTACATAGGTATCTCCTTAGACGTGTTCCACCTTGTGGAGTCACGTTAGAACACGTCTACATGGAGATAGGCTAGTCACTACCCCGCACTCGATGCTTGCTACTGCGCGTTTACGGATCCGTACTCTGTAGTTACTCCATGATGCAAAAGAGCTAATGCGGAACAGAATGAAGCTTTTGATCGATTTAATTTAATTACTAACGATATGTAGAGGGATGTTAGGAGCTAGAAAAAAAACTCCCTCTGAAAAATCTATTAAGTGGGGTTTTTATGTTAGGTAAGCCAGGTGCCTCGCACCTAGCCCCCCCCCCCCTTCACATTTACCACTACTTAGTAGTTACCCTAACTAATAGCCTAAAAAAAAACAAAGTAACTAATACTATTATAAACCCCCCCTTAAGCTTATATTACTAAATCTTTAATTCCTCTAAGTAATTATCTTTCCTTTATTCTTTATTCTTTAGGATTAATCCTTAATTATAATAATATCCCCCCTTAGTAATTCTATTTCCCTTAGGGTTATTAACCTATTTCTAGTTACTTTAAACTCTATAAATAGCTCCTTATAGACTTTAGATATCTTTTTAGATAAATAATTACCCCTTATTAGTCTCCCTAGCCTTATTAAGTTATCTCTTACTCTAATTAAACTCTTAGGCCTTCCTAGACCTAACAAGAGGTAAAGTCCCCCTTTAATTCTATATATATATTCTATAGCTACTTTAGAAAATCGTCACGGCTTGTACCGCAGGGTCTGATATAAACGAAGTGAAGGCTTAGATTCGCAGTTGCCACTAGAAAGATACTAGCTAGGGCCTAGTGCATAAAGGTTTTAATTTCTAACTTACTATATATAATATACACTATCCTTAATAAATACCTTACTTAATAAACATATAGCTATCTTATAGCTAGCTAGCCTCTTTATTATTAGAGTAAGCTAAAGGTTCTCTAAAGATTTACTATTATAAATATTCTATCTCTATTTTTTACGCTCTTAATATAATACCCCCCTAATATATAATTAACCTTAATTATAAAAAAAGCTACTTACTTAGGGTATAGACACTATAATAAAGCTTATAAAGAAAATAAGATAAGGAACCTTATATTTAGATATATAAGTAAAAAAACAATAATAATAATACTACTAATTATAAATAACCCCCCCTATTATAAGTAGTAATATCTAAATAGCAGCCTATATATAGCTTTAATATAGCAAAACAAATATTATTACCTATTATATAGCTAGACTAAAAAAAATAGATAACCTATGTTAATTTTTATAATTAGTTTAAATAAATAGAGTACCTAATACTATAGTTCTAAATAGTCTAACTAAAGGGCTTATATTATAGTTATTGAAATGTAGGGAGCTAGTTGCCGGCTGGCAACAGCTGTACAGGTGTAGCTCTACGGTCAGGGACTAATAGAACCACCACGTTAAATATTTAACGCAACGCAACGGAAGGTTGTGACAGTTATTAACTAATAGAATTTAATCTAGATAACTTTTACAATATATTATATACCAATAGAATTGATTTTAGTGACGTTATACAGGCAATGCGGCTATTAGATTAAGAGGCCTAGCTATCTAGCTAGATTGAAAAGATCTTCTTCCTCTTATATACCCACTGACTATATTGGTGGATCTAGGCTGCTAAAAGGGTCTTAAGGGCCACTTTTAATTTTCCGCAAAATTTATTTATATGTAAAATCTAAAAAATCGACTCACTACCATACAAACTAGCAAACCACATGCACTAACTTTTAGTCTAAAAAATATTCTTGCATAAAATAAAAGCCCTATTTTCTAGCTTTAATTTGCTATATGTGAAACTTTTGTATAACCTTTAGTTAAAGAGAAAATCGCTGTTAAAGATAGCTATAGGGTAACCTATGTGTAGGGTAACCTGCTTACGTTACCTTAGCTTACCTAATTACTAGTGGCGTAGTTGTGGCTACGCTTGTAGCCACAACGCAATTAAATAATTCACAATTGATTTAGATTAGTCATTCACACGGTCGGTCGCAGCTATTGACAGCCACCTTCGCGACCGTTGACAGCTGCAGTGCAGCTGTCAGGCTTGCAATGCAAGCTAGTAATAGAAAGGTCCTTTGACTAGAAAGGGCTAAAAATAGGTCTTATTTTTAACAATAGTTACTATAAGTTTATAGCTATTAGGCATATATATAAGTAATAGAGCTAATAATTATTATTATAATTTATAGAATACTTACTTATAGTGCATTAGATTACTTAAGGGGTCTAGGGTTAATATAAAAGAGACTAATTTTTTCCCCCTTTTATATACTTTCTTTCTCTTCTAATATCCCTTAACCTTATAAGTTACCCTTACTAGCTAAGTAGTAGCTCTCTTACTACTATTATATAATAGTTATTAACTTTCTTTAGTCTTTAATTATTATTATTACTTACTATTATTTATCTTTATTCTTTATCTTTATTTAGATTATTAGTTTATTCCCTTTTAAATATAATTTCTTTATTTAGTTTATTATAGCTAACTTATAGCTAGTTAACTATATCTAATACTTATATTAGGACTTTACCTTCTCTAGTAGCTTTAGAAGGTTAAGCTACTAGAAAGTCTTCTAAGAAATCTCCTACTAAGTCTCCTTAAAAGCGCTTAGCTTCTAAAATCTTAATATAAGTTTACTATATTTTTATAGTATATTTATTACTAACTTACTACTAGTAAAATAATAGGAAAGAAAATTCTATATATATATTACTCTTAGTAAGTAGTAATATAAAATATCCTACTGAAAACAGTAGCTATAATATTCCTAAATATCTTATTAATAAAAAGACCTTCCTTATAGAATATAATAAATCTATAAGTATAACTTCTTTACTTACTTATTACTTTTATATTACTAATATCTAATAGGCTACTTAATAAAATATACTTATTATTTCTATAATAGAAAAAACTATATCATAGTATATCTCCCTTATCTAGAAACTACTTACTTATTACTAATATACTACTAGTGCCTAGCTTAAATTACATAGCTTTATAATAGGCTATTAAACCTTATTAAAGCTACTCCTAAAGGTAGCTATTACTATTAGGATAAAGTAAGTATAATTCTACTACCTAGACACTAGATTACTACTAACTTATTACTAGTCTATTATAAAAGCAAAGAAAAAGCTATAGAATACTATCCTATCTTATAAAAATTCTAATAAGTATAGATATATCTATTATACTTAAATAACTACTAATACTACTTATAAAGTAAAATATAATAAATACACTATAATAGTATTACTAAGTAATACTATAAACCTTAAGATATAGATTAATATTTTAAACTCTCTTTACTTTATAGCCTAGAATATCCTAATAGTAAGCTTTCTTAATATATATAGCTAATACTTAACTAACTTATTAGTAGTTTATACCTAATACTACTAATTTACTTACTTATATTAGTTCTATTAAGCTCCTTAGTAAACTTTAGGTTTATATATATAAAGAGAGGGATTTTAATAATAAAAATACTTCTAAGACTACTACCCCCTTAGCTACTATAGCTACTACTATTACTAAGGAAATAGTAGTTACTATAGCTAATTTTATTATAGAGGAGTAAGTGCTTAGTAGCTATATAATAGATTATTTAAGTAATATAACTTTATTTTCTAACTTCCTACTATATTAACTTAAAAACTATAACTACTTTATAATAACCTTATATTAACTTATAAATTATAAGTACTTTATAATAACCTTATATTTACTTATAAATTATAAGTATTTTATAATAACCTTACTATTTAACTATTACTTATAATCTTTAATAATATCTCTTATTATAAAATCCCTCTTTAGTACCTATAAGTTTTCTAATATATTATAGCCTTTTTACTTAACTAGATATTTGCGTTCTCTTCTATTATAGTAATGTAAAATAATTCTCCTAACTTTAAACTCCTATTTATTATCTTTAAGGTTATCTTATAATGTGAGAACAATGATAGCTAGGCAAGAGATATAGGGGCTCTAGTATATTGACTAAAGCTTGCTAGGTCTAAGTGTGTTATGCGTGCAAGCCACTAGCTTATAGCTAGCGGCTTACTAGTGTTATGTGGACCTAGCCCTAGGGTGTGGCCTATCCGTAGGGCGCGCTAGTAGTGCGCCTATATTATAAGTAAGGCCTTATAATTATCCCCTTACTTATAGCTAGGCTTCTAAATAGCTTTTACTAGCTTCTATATAGCTATTTACTAACTAGCTACTATATTAAAATAATAATAAATAATAATAGTATTTAAGTATAAATTTACCTTTAACTCCTTATTATATTATATACTTTTTACCTTTATATCCTTAGTTAACTTTTTAAAACTATTATAATACCTTAAGCTACTATTATATTCCCCTTACTAATTACCTTACTTTTACTATAGATTTAGATTATATTCCCTTAAAGGAATATTCCTATATATATTATTTACACACTAGATATACTAACTTTAAGAAAAGCCTGCTATCTAAGCCTAAATTACCCTAGATAAACTATTAATTCCCTATAGAATTATTTACTACTACTATAATAGTAAAATATTTAAAACACTATATTTAATATTATAAGTATAGTAATACTTATAACACTATATATATACTACTATTCCTATATCTTTTAGTCCCTTATTACTAATATCTCTATATAAGCTATAGTTACTATAAAAGGTAACTTTTTAGATCTTTTAGCCCTAATAAACTAGGTATAAACCCTTATAGTTACCCTTAGTAGCTTATATAAGGAAGACCTAGAGAACTAAATATTCTCTAAGGTAACTTACTTTAGTTTTACTAGGGCTTATCTAAACCTAATACTAGGGTTTAATTATGCTAATATAGTATACTATATTATATTTAGCCTTACTAGGGCTATAAAGGTCTATTAAGTCTATCTCTTTCTTACTTATACACTAGTCTTTTACTTACTTCTTAGGGTAAGAGGTATTAATTTTATATAACTAGTATATTATTTCCTACTTATAACTTTCTATTACTATATTTCTAGCTCCTATCCTAGGGGTAGTAAGTACTCTAATTCTTTTTACTACCTCTTTACTAACCTTTTATAGCTAAACTATTACAAACTTTCCTATATCTAGAAGGTTAAGGTAACTTTATATCTAAGGTTTTATAACCTAGGTTTTATGCCCTAGAGTATTACTAAGTATTGCTTTTACTAAGTAATATAGGAGCTAATTAGTAAGGATAAGGACTAGGGTAAGTACTTTCTTTATAAAGGTATAGTTCTTTTATATAAAAGAGCTATAATAAAGGGATTTCCCTTAACTTTTCTTACTCTTTAGGTATGTTTTTATTTATTTTTTAGTAAGTAGTCTAAGGTTTCTTAGTTTAGAGTATAATAGTAGCTAGTAAGGCTAGGCCTTTTTTATAGGAATGTTATATCTCTTTGCCTATAACTTACTTATATCTTACTATTCTTATAGGATTTGCTTTAGTAAAACACTTAAATTACGCTTTATATACCTTTTATATCTTTAGCTAGGACCTATTAGTTATATTTGCTTAGCTAACCCTTTTATTTTACTAGGTATTTATTACCTTTATAGGTCTTCCTATAGTCCTTAACTTCCTTTACTTTATACTTATCTTCTTTATCTTTAAGGTCTAGTATTAGCATTTTCTTATCCCTAGTACCTTTATAGTAATTCTATAGCTCTAGTAAACTAATATAAAATATATTATATAGCTAACTATATTTTTTAGGTAATGCTAGTTAGTATACTTATTTTCCTATAGTATTAAGTACTTAAAATAGTCTAATAAATCTAGGGATTAGCTTCTATTTTATATCCTTAAGTCTAATATTCTTTACTAATAATACTATAAAGTTACCTCTTTTTAAGGTTAATAGCTAGTGGCGCTTATTATAGTACTTTACCTAGGTTTTAGTGGCTTTTACCTAGTTTTCCTTTAGTTAATCCCTAACTTTATATAACTTTATAATATATATATAAGCTTCTAGCACCTCCCCTTCCTTAATCTTATCCCTAAGAGCTAGGTAAAACTTAGGTAAATATCCTATAAGGGAGTAGTTTAAAGAGTACTCTATAGTCCTATTAATTATATTATTATATATAAATTAGGCTACTAGAAGTAGCTTTAGCTATATTTACTAGTTCTCTATAATAAAGTATTAGAGGTAATGCTTAAGGACTTAGTTTATTCTCTTTATTTACCTATTAGTTTAGGGGTAAAACACTATAAAAAGCCTTTACTTTATATATAATAAGTAATATAAGTCTAACTAGAATTAGCTTATAAAGACTAATCCCCTATTAGATATAATACCCTCTAGTGCCCTAAATTATAGTTTAATCTCCCTATAGAAAAGCTTTACTAATTCAGCTATATTAATAGTAGTAGTTATAGGTAGGAAGATAAAGTACTTAGTAAATTAGTCTATAATTACTAGGATTACATTAGTTTCTTACTTACTAGCTTATGTAATAGGCAATCCTATAATAAAGTCTATTAAGATCTTTGCCTATAGTTACCTTAGTATTAGCAGTAATTTAAGGCTTCTATATAGGCAATGCTATCTAGCTACTACTTATTAGTAAACCCTATAGCTTATAATATAGTCTAAAATAGACTTACTTATAGCTAGCTACTAGAAGTAATACTTTAATAGCTTAAGAGTATACTTAGTTCTAAAGTAACTTACTAGTAAATTATTATAGTATAGCTATAAAAGCTCTTATTATAAGATAAGCTCCTAGGGAATAACTACCTAGTCTTAGTATATTAGGAAACCTCTTATACTATATAACTATAGACTAGCCTTCCTCTTCCCTTTTACTAGGGAGTTATTAGTCTTACTATTTTACCTTTATAAATCTAGGTCTTAATCCTATACCTTCTATAGTAATTACGCTAATAGTTTATTTACATTAGATTAGTAAGGATTTAGTAATATAATAGCCCTCTATATCTCTTATACTATACTAATATCTTAGATATATACTACCTTCTCCTAGAAATTACCCTTATTTAGCTAATCTTTTACTAGATCTATAGTAACTATCTAGCCTCTTAACTAGGCTACTCTAGCCTCTAAAGCTTTCTTTATAAGAGCTAGGGTATTTTCCTTCCCTAAAGATATCTTATTAAGCCTCTCTATATCTAAGACTAGTAATATACCTAGTTTTCTTTAATATATTAGTATCTTTTTTTTTACTACTTCTTTAGTAATTACTATTTTCTTTTAAAGTTCTAGTAGAAGTGCCCTATTTATTAGGGGTTTACTTTTATAATTAGACCTCCTTAATAGTGTATTTACTAGGTTACTTTTCCCTAGTCTATGCCTAATTATAAAGTAAAAGGGGTAAAGAAATATATACTATCTAGCCTACTTTCTATTTAGCTTTTACTACCTTATAAAGGTCTATAAGTTATAGTAGTCTAAGAGGACCTTTACTAGAGTTACTTTACCTTTAATATAGTGTTACTAGTGCTTAAATAACTCTACTATAGTAAGTAACTCTTAATTAGCTATATTATAATTACACTTAGTATCTATAAACTTCCTTAACTAAAACACTACTAAATACTAATAGCCTTTATTATCCTATTAAGATAGGATTCCTACTATTATAAAGATAGAAGTATTTATCTTAATATACACTAGTTAACTTAGGTTATAATAATAAAGGAGAGGCGCTTACTAAAAGGTATCTTTTAGCTAGTTAAACACTAGCTATTCCTTTACTCTAAATATAAACTTCCTAGTCTAGATACTATTTTAATTACCTTTTATTAACATATATAAAGGTACTATAATCCTAGAGTATCTATAGATAAACTATTAGTAAAAGTTATAGAATCTAAGGAATAACTATATATCCTTAAAGCTTATAGGTTCCTTCTAATCTTAGATTATATTAACCTTATATATATCTATTAAGATTCTATTAACTAATAGAATAAACCCTAGGAATTCTACTAACTCCTAGTAAAATAAGCACTTTAAGGGTTTTATATATAGCTTTACTAACCTTATGCATTCTAGGACTTCCTTAATATATATAGTATACTTCTCCTATATTTTTAAGAAAATAAGGATATTATTTAGATATACTATATAAATAGTATTAACTAGCCTATAAAGCGCTTTATAAATATAGCTTTAGAAAGTAGCTAGGGTATTTATTAACCTAAAGGGCATTATAAGATATTTATAGTGTCTATAATACATACAAAATATAGTCTTTTACTTATTACTATCTTTAATATAAATTTAATAGTAAGCATCCTTAATATTAATCTTTAAGAAGTAGTAAGCCCCTTAATAATAGTCTAGGATCTCTAAAATTAAGGGGAGAGTGTAGTAATTCCTCTATATTACTTTATTAAGTCCCTAATAATTTACATATAGTTAAAGTATTCTATCCTTCTTTAGTATAAATAGGATAAGCATGTCACAGCTTGTACCGCTAGGTCTAATATAAACGAAGTAAAGGCTAAGATTTACAGTCGCCACTAGAAAGATACTAGCTAAGGCCTAGTGTATAAAGGTTTTAATCTCTAACTTACTATATATAATATACGCTATCCTTAATAAATACCTCGCTTAACAAACACGTGGCTATCTTATAGCTAGCTAGCCTCTTTGTTATTAGAGTGGCCTAAAGGTTCTCCGAAGATCCACTATCATGAACGTCCTGTCTCCGTCCTCTGCGCTCCTGACAAAGCACGCCTATAGGGCTCTTAGAGGGTCTTATCTAGCCTTTCTGTAGGTTTTTATTAATATATTTACAGAGCTCCTTTAGCTTACTTTAGGAGAGAGGGTAAATTAGTCTATACAGGGGTGTGGCCCTAGGTATTAGGTTAATTACGTAATTAGTCTCCTTTCTTAATAGTAGGCTTCCTACCTTATCTAATATAAATATATCTTTAAACTTATATAGTTCCTTAGGGATATCTTTAATAGTTCTATATGCTTTTACCTTCTCTTTATCTTTAAGGGTAATAAACTTATCTTCTATAACTCCTATAATAGCATATATAATAGTCTTATTATATATTACCTTTATAAACTTATAAAAAGTTATAAGTAAAAAGGCTATTCTCTTTTTCTTAAACTACTACTCTTATAAGTATAAGCAAAGGTATATATATTCTTTAGTAAGTATATGTATTCTAATTAAAAGAGAGCTTCCCCTTACTCTTAGGTCCTTATCTATAGCTATATATAATAGCTTAAGGTCCTTTTCTTCTTCTTTTAAGTCCTTAATTATAATAAGTACCTTATAAATACTATATTAAAGGACTATAAGGGCCCTTACTACCTTAAGGATAGGTACTATAGCCTTAGCCTAGTTAAGCTTATAGTTCTTTACGAATTTAGCACTAATAATATTAATTTTAGCGTAGCTATTAAGATCCGCTACTATTTTAGTGTCTTTATGCCTATAAATAGTAACTAGTGTATAAAATTAATACCCTATTAGTACCCTAGTATTTAAGGCAAAGGTAAGGGCATTTACTTTTACCTTAGGAAGTTTCCCTAGCTTTCTTAGGGCTCTTTCTTTAGCTTATTATACTTCTATATAAGATACTTTATATTACTATAGTTAAAATATTATCTTTTATCCTTAACTTTACTATTATTTAGGTAAGTAACTAGGCCCTTTTTCTAGTCCTTATTCCCTTAATCCTTATAAGGTTTATAACCTTATAGGGAGTCTTGCCTTTAATATTAGGGAGCCTTATATAGGCCTTTATCCCCTAAATAATTAGGCTTTTACTTATTCTTTAGTATTACCTCCTAAAATTACTAGGTAAGTTATATAATCTTTTCTTAAGTCTTTCCTATAATTAAAGAATATAGGTTAATATAGTCCTATAGGTTAGGGAGTAACTTTATAAAGAATATAAGAGTATAAGACTTTTTAGAGGCTTTTTCTAGGTATTTCTCTAGTAAATCTAAGTAAATACTAAATTAGATAAGGCTTTAACCCTTACGTTACCTTACGTTCTCTAGCTATATAGCTATTTATATATTATAGTTTATAGTATCTTTAAGTAGTATAAGTGTCTAATCCTAGAACTTATCCTAGTTATCTTTAAGGTCTTCCTAGCTATTAGCCTATTATTCTTTAAGGTATTTATCCTATCTTACCTAATAGTTAGTATATATATAGTTAAGTGTAAGGAGGATCTTTTAATAGTTATATTAATATTTTTTCTTTACCCTATTAAAGGCATAGTTTAGGTTATTAAGCTATATCTTATGCCTCTATAGGTTTATAGGATATTAGAGCTTAGTAATATTCTAGACCTTAATCTCTTAGCTACTTTAGCTTAAGGGGGTGCTAGGTCTTTACCCCTTTTTTGCCTATGCTTCCCCCTTATTTAGCTATAATAAGTTAATAAGCTCCTTTTCTTATTCTTATAGTTTCTAGAGTTATTTAAGCTAAGTAATTTACTCTATTATTACTATAGCTTTAGTACTAATAGTAAGGGGTCTAATTTTAAGTATAGTCTTTATAAAATATAGCATATCCTTAGCTATAGTATTACCCTTATTTAATTAGTTCTAGTTATTATCTAATATTACTCTAGTAGATTAAGTAGTTCTTCCCCTTATATTACTCTTAGGTAGCTAGTAAGAGAAGCTTTAGAATTATAAGAATAATAATAGCTAGGCAAGAGGTATAGGGGCTCTAGTATATTAACTAAAGCTTACTAGGTCTAAGTGTATTATATGTGTAAGCCACTAGCTTATAGCTAGTGGCTTGCTAGTGTTATATAGACCTAGCCCTAGGGTGCGGCCTGTCCGCGGGGCGCGCTAGTGGTGCGCCTGTGTTGTGAGTGGGGCCTCACATATAATAAGGATATATCTTCTATATTAGTTAGGTCCCCTTTAAAAGGCTTAAGACTAGTAATATTAAATATATTATGCAAATAAGTCCTAGGTAGTAACCTTAATTAATACACTAATCTATAACTCCTAATTACCTTTTTAATCTTATAGGGGCCTAGGTACTTTATAGCTAGCTTTTTACTAGGTTATCTTAGGTTAATATTCTTTATTAATAATAAAATATAATTACTAACTTTAAACCTTATTAGAGTTCTTTTCTAATTATAATATTTCTTATACTAAGTCTATAAGTTACTTAAAAGCTATTTAATTATAGTGTGATTTTCTCTTAGCACTAAGACTTTACTTTTAGCTTAATTATTTACTAAAGGGATATCTATAACTACTTATTATAGACCTCTAGGATTATAACCTTATAATGCCTTCACTAGTGTGTAGCTATGTGTTATATAATTACTTATATTATATATAAATTACGCTAATAATAAGTTATCTACCTAATTAGTTTATTTAGTGTAAGCAAAAGCCCTTAAATAATGCTCTAAAACTTAGTTTAAACGTTTTATCTAGCTATCTATTTAGGGATAAAAAGCGGTGCTTAATAGCCGCTTAGTTATAAGAAGGTAACAGAAAGTTATCTAGAAACCACTAGTAAATGTAAAATCTTAGTCTATTATAATACCTTCTAGAGCTCTATAGTCTTTAAAAACATATTCTAAGAACATAGTTACTAGCCTATTACTAGTTAGTTATGTTAAAATAGGAATGTAAATACTATATTTTATAAAATAGTTAATAATAACTAAAATTATGTTATAAGTCTAGTTTAAGTCTTTTACTAGTAGAAGCCTAGTAATAAAATCTATTAATAATTCTTAAAAAGGGTAATTAAGCACTAGTAGCGTAGCTAGCTTACTATATAGTTTATAATACCTTAGTTTTAAAGTCTAATAACTTATATAAGTACTAATATATACCTTTATATCTTTCTTTATTATTAGCTAATAGTATTAGTTTATAACTTAATAAAGAGTCTTACTTACTCCTTAATACCTAGTAATAAGGTTATTATAAGTTAGTAGTAAAATTTCTTTTCTTATTCCCTAAGGGATAAAAATATAATTCTTAAATATTAATAGCTTAGAGAGTCCTATAGACTATATTTATAACACTACTAAATCACTGCTTTTAAGTAACTTCTTTTAACCTATAGTAAAGTTATTGCCTTACTACGCTTTATATAATAAGACTTAAATTAGGGCTTCTAATTCTAAGCTCCTTTCTAGAAAGCTAGAGTTAAACTTAGAAGAGGTTCTCCGGATAGATTAGATCCTAGCTATAATATCTGTTACGTGCTAGTTTGGCACGATAGGGGGCGAATCCGTTAGAGAGGCTAACGGATTCGCGATCGTAAAGTCATACTAAGTTTACTTACGTAAGCTACTATTAGGGGTATAGTAAGATATTAGAAGTAAGTTAATTCTATTCTAGTAAAGTCTAAATCTAGCCTTATATTAGCTACCCTTATGTTTTACTATATAATAAGTACTAGGCACACTAAAAAGATAACTATTTTAGTTATTATTACTTAAACTATAACTAGATTTAGCCTCTATCTAGCTAAGCTTATTAAAAAAACTTCTATTAAATTTATATAAAGGAAAAAACAGACTTAGTATATCCCTTACTATAATTATAATTTCTCTCTTACACTTATAAATTATTATATTAAATAATATATTCTTTCTATCTAATATTAAGCACCTAATCTTTATTATATTTTATTATTTCCTTTTAGTAAAATATTAAATTCCTCTATTTCCTTATCCTTTCTAATCTTATACTTAGTCTAAATCCTAACTTCTTATCTTACTATATACTATATTCTAACTCTATACTTTAATATCTAAATCTATTCCTTTAATCTAGTAATCTAGTAAATTTATTCTTCTTAATTTATAGCTTAGTTACCTTAGTAATTAATATATATATAATAGGTAATATTTATCTTAATATCCTTATTATCTTTTTTCCTAATAATACTAGTAATATTTTACTTATTTCCTATACTATAGGTATATCTAGTGTTATTTATTAAATATCTATCTAAGCTATCTTTAGACTAGGCTTTCCTAGTAATTTAGGCTTCTTACTTAGTGTTACTAGAGGTCCTATCCTACTATAAGGTTACTTATTGCCTATTTTTAGTGTTCCCTAATGTAATTTACCTTAATACTTATTAGTTTTACCTAAAAATAGTGTTACTAGAACTAGTGTTCACGCTAGTGTCTCTAGAGCTAAGGTTACCTAATTTTATATTTCTAGGGTTCTAATTACTAGAATTAGCCTTACTAGAGCTAAATTTATTTTCTTACTATTCTCCTTAAACCTTTTTTACTTATTTATAAGGTTCTTAATCTTTATATCCTAAGCTTATATTTCTTTTAATATTCCTATTACTATAAATACTAATTCTACTATTTTCTTTTTAAATTTAGTCCTCTTAACTATATCTTATTTTAAAGTCTTAAGTTATTTATTAATATTAATTAATATTCTACCTAACTTAAAGTTTAAGATTTTCTCTTTCTAGGCTATTAATATATTTATGATTTATTTAAACTTATTCTAGAAGCTTTCTAACTCCTTTTCTATACTAATATAAAGTAAATCTGCCTATCTAATACTAGCTAACGCACCTATAATTATAGTATTTACTACGCTATATTTATCTATAAAATAAAGAGCTAAAAGGTTAGCTTATAGTAGTAAAGATAATATACTATTATAAGTAGCTATTTACTATCTATATTTAACTATTATACTATTATAGAAAGCTACTACTACTATTTTTACCTAATTCTTTGCTTTTCTAGTTACTTTACACTTTATTAGATTAACTATAGTCTAAAGTACTCTCTTTCTTACTTATTTTACTATTACTTACTTTATAATTAATATAGTCTTTTATTCTTTAAATATAGCGAAAATTTATATAACTATATTTTACTATAATATAAAATATATATCCTTTAAGTTAACTTCTAATTTACTAAATACTATAGTAGCCCCTTTAAGGGCAAATTTATACATATAAGCCTAGATTATATATTTAATATCTTAATCACTATTTTTATAACCTAATATAGTATATCTAAATTTACTAAAGTTAACTCCTTTAATGCTTTTTCCTTTATATATAGCATTAAACTCCTCCCTTACTCTCTTATATACTACTATACTAATATTAGGCATTAGCATTTAAGCGTTAATTCTAGATCCTAGCTTTCTAAATCTAAGATATAATAGTTGAAAGTTAAGCTTTACTATTTATATATAAACCTATAATAGTCTAATAAGAAATTCTATAGGTATCTTATTAATATTCTTATTATTTTTACTTTTAAAACCACTATTCTTATTAAGTTTAAGTTCTAATCCTAGTTTAGGTAATTCTAATTCTAATTTAGGAGATTTTACCCTTAACTATATTAGATTAACTCTTACTACCTTAATACTTTCTTTATTTAGTGTACTAATAGATTTATTACCTTTTAACTTTACTTTTACTTACTTTAACTACTTATTTCTTATAGCTCTTATATAATTATCTTTAATTAACTTCTCTATTACTTATTTGCGCTTCTCTTACTCTATATCTAAATCTAATACTTTACTTATATAATTATTATAATTATTATTACCTTATTCCTTAGTTTTAACTATCTTTTAAATAACCTTAGCTACTTAATTAATGTTTTTATTACACCTCTTTGCTAATTATAATAGTATATTTACCTTATCTTATCTTATTCTTAGTTTATCTAAGTGCTACTATTACTATAACTATATAATTTATTATATAGGGTATAAATATTGTTATAGCTAATTATATTATTTTACTTAATTTAAATAGCGTTTAAAAAGCTTTATATTCTTATAATAGGTTATAGTCCCTAGTTTTACTAAAAGCTTATTAATTTACTAGAAATTTTTAATTCTTTCCCTATTAGTTATAAATTATTACTATACTAAGTTAGTAACTATTAGTTCCCCTAATATCTGATTTTATTCTATTATAGCTAGGATCTAAATATATAGATATGCTACTCTTATTTACTTATAAATTATTTAGTTATATATATATACCTTATTATTAAAGAGAATAAAATCTAGTATAGCTCCTTAATTAAAATATAGATTTATATAATATCTATAAAACTTATATTTAACTTCTAGTATAATAGTTTTATTTTTTACTTAGTAGTTCTTATAGTTATTATAATTCTATATTTCTTATAGCTAGTTTAGTTCTATATACTATAGTTTTTAGAACTTTTTATTATTTACACTATTATCTTTAGAGTTAAGTGCTATTAAGTAAAAATAGGGCTAGAAATAAATTTAACTATACTCCTACTAGATTTAACTATACTAAGCTTATAGTGGTTTTAGGGATAATATAAGGTTTAAGTAAGGGGGCCCTCTTTTAGTTAGCGTAAAAAGGTAATATATATAAAAGAGTCTAATAGCTTTAATCTAGCCTATTAAATCTAATAGCTTACTATTACCTTTTTTCCTTTACTATTACTATTCTATAGGTAAATTAAGACCTTTCTTTATATATTCTTTTTGCTAATTAATTAGGTTCTTCTTAAGATAGTCGTTTACTATCTTAGTTATATTAACTTATATTTTACTTTTACTTATCTATTAGTTATCTTTAGTTATAAATCCCTTTTATTAGATAAGGAATTTTACTCTTATAGTCTTATTTTATTTAAAGATCTTAATATAATAACTATAGATTTATTTAATTTCCTAGTAATCTGCCTCCTTTAGATTATTAAATATAATTAGTAGTAAAGCTAGTTCTTCCTTACTAAATAAATCCCCTTCTTACACTAGCTTCTAGATTTATATAGCTAATACCACTAGATAGACTTATAAATCTAGGGGAAAATCTAATTAATATACTAATAGGTTTACCTTTTCTAGTACCTTATATAGCCCTACCTTCTATAGTAACTATTTTTTCTTAGGCTTCCTAGGTAATCTATACCCCTTATATAATTATAGATAAACTATATCTCCTATATTAATATTAACTAGTTTATAGTGGTTATTATCCTAAATCTTAGTAAGGGTAGCTGCTATTATAATAGCTAATTAAGCCTTATACTAGTATAGCTTTTATAGCACTGCTATATTATTTACGCTAGCTCTAGTGTTAATTATATTATTTAAAGAGAGAAGGTTAATAATACTTAAAGGATAAAATCTATATAATAGCTTATTAGAAGCCTATCTTATACTTACTGCTATAGTGTTATTTAGTTAATATTATAGTGCTAGGAGTAGTAATATCCACGCTATATCTAGGTCTATTACTATATAATATTATATTATAATTATTACTATCTAATTTTTCCTCTCTGCTATTCTATCTATTTAAGGGTAATACACTATACCTATAAGAAGTCTAACTCTTATGCGCTTAAATATCTCTTTTTATATATTAGATATAAATTTAGGATCTCTATTACTAATAATTTGCCTTAGTAATCCCTAGTCTATAATATATAGGGCATAAAGGAGTAATTTCGCCTAGATTTCCGCTAAATATATAGTATATCCTAGTATTAGAAAGGTTCTTTTACTAAAAAGGTAATTTACTTGATATAATAAGTTATATATTACGTATCCTTCTATTTGCTATATTATATTAGTAAATAATACCTCTAGTATATCTATAATAAAATTAAGTAAAATTATATAAAAAGGTATTAGTTTTAACTATAAGGGTTATAATTCTCCTAGTGGTTTAGAATAGTTAATTATATTCTCCTAGTATGCTATATAATAGGCTATATAGTCTTAAATCTATTAGCTTATACGTGGAAAATAAACTAATTAGAGCTCCGCTACTATTCTAGTAATTCTAAGATATTAATGTTTATTATAAACTAATTATAGTATAGATTTAACCTCTATTATAGGGAATATAGAGATAGAAAAATCTATCTTTACTATAGTAATATAATAGACTATTCTCACGTAGATCCTATTTATATAAAGGAATTTTTAGTCTAATTCTAGCGTTTTTTACTGCTTACCTTTCTTAGTATACTCTTATAGCTATAATAATCTAGCTAAATTTTTAATTAGACTAATACCCCTAGATAATCCTAGCCTTAAGGTTATTATCTATAATTACAGTGGTAATGTATTCCTTTGTAATAAAATACATGCTTATATCTAATTTGTTATAGTAGCTATTTTACACTACCTCCCTATACATTATCTTTACTAGTAATCTTAAAAGCATATCTAGTATAACATTTAGCACTCCTAGTATATATATTACCTTTAGATTAAATTATAATAGGTAATTTATAACTTTAGCTAGTTTTAGATTAGCTTTATCTAAATCTATTATAAATAATAATATATGCTTAATAATCCCCTTTGCTAGGGAATAATTAGTTAAAACATTAACTATAATGCTATTAGATTAGACTATTTTTCTTAGCTTTCTAATGCTTTATATAATTATAGCTACTTTTGCCTTAGTTAAGCTATAGCATTTCTTAACACTTAATATTACCCTTAAGACAAATAGAATTAGCTATATCTAGTTATTCTTAATATCTCTTTTAGGAATGCTTTAGCTATCCTATTTCTCTTATAATTAGAAGGTATATAGTCTAAATCCTTCCTTATAGGTATTAATTTTAAGGAAAAGTAGCTTACTTAAATTATAGTGCTATAGGGTTTGTTTCTTACTTAGAAATACTTTAATATCTTTAAAAGCCTTTTTCTTCTCCTTTATTAGTAAAAATATCTTTTACTATATCTTCCTTTTCTATATTAGTTTTAAGATCCTAGTGATTTTTTTATCTTTTTTATAGAATTCCTTTAATAATACTATCTTCTATGCCTATAATAGTTAGATCTATATGTTAAACCACGGAATTCTATTATAAAGAAATCTAGCTATTCTAATAAAGGTTTTAAGACTTAATAGGTTAGTTAGAAAGATTATTTTTTAAAACGCTTTTAGCCTATTATTTATGTTAATAATTCTATTACTATTAATAATAAAACTAAGCAATTAAATAGCGGGGTAACTAATAAAAGACTTCTTAGCTATAATTATTATTCTATTTTCTTTAAGGATCTTAAGTATAATATTAAGATACTTTAAATATTCCTTAATACTATCTAAAAACATAATAATATTATTAATATAAATATAAATAAAGTACTTATACTTCTAAAAGAGTTAATCTATAAATTATTAAGCAAAAGCAAGGGAATTTTTAAAACCTATTAGTGCTATATTTAATGCTTTAAGACCCTAATTTAATATTACTACTATATAGGCTTAGTAGTCTTTTCTAATTAGTAGTTAATAGAAAAATCCTATTCTATTAAAGAGAGAAAAAACCTTCTTACTATAAGTATTATCTATAATATTGCTTTAGTCTAGCAGGGGGTAGATATCTAGCATAGCTATATTATTAAGCGGTCTTATATTAACTATAACTTTTCCTTTCCTTTCCTAGCTAGTTTCTTACTAAACTATAAACACTAAATACGCTATTACTACTAGCTTATCTAGATATAATATCTTCCCTTTAAGGTAGAGTTTATTATATACTTTATTAAGTTTACTTATATTATATCCTCCTAGCCTATATAGCTAGATTAGTCTTATTTAATATTACTATCTATTAACTAAGTTAATTTGTATTTTTTAATCTTTAAGCATAGGGATAATACCTCTATTATAATAAATATTATATTTATCCGTGAGCTAAATAAATTCACTTGTAGTATTATAATTAATATTAGTAACTTACACTCTAAATTTGTTTATAATATATAGAATTTCTTCTAGATATAAAATCCTATATAATAGCACTCCTATATTAACTTTCTTTAAGTTAAGCTTATTCTTTTTCTTATTAGATTTATTACTATCCCTATTTATATCTCTTATTTTTTCTATAATATCCTTACTAAAATAAGCATGATATGCTAAAGGATTATTAATTACATTATTAGCATTAACTTCGCTAGTTGCTATTAGTTATGTAACTTTCTTATACTTGTAAATAATAATAGTTTTATTAGTAGGATTATACGTAATTATTTAACCTAGGCTAGATCTATTAAACAAAGCATTAGGGAAATATTCTAAATATAACTATATATAGTATATACTTATTTCCTAATTCCCCTATGCTATCTTCTAAGTAACTAGTATTTATATAGTTCCTTTTAGTGGAATTAACACTATATATGCTATAACTACCCTTTAATAGGGTACTTTATTAGCTAGCTAAAAAATCTCTGCTAGTACTATTATACTATAAACTAATCTAAAAATCACTTTAGGGTTTATAAAATTAATCTTTACTCTATATTTATAAAGGAAATTCGTTCTAAGTAATAACTTTAGTCCTAGATTTAGCATTATACTTACTATAACTATAAAATAACTAGTAATTTTAGTTCTATATGCTATTCCTAGAATATAAAAATTAAAAGTAGCTAATTCTATAATATAAAAGGCTAACTTAACTCTAGACATAGGCTTAGGCTCCTATGTTCCCTATTTTACGTTTAACTTATTTTATTCTAGCTATGCCTTATCTACTAAAATTAATAATATTCCTAAATTAAGGTAGATTTAATAACTCTTGCCTTTATTATTAAATTTAAGAGGGATTTTTAAGTATATATTTGCTTATTTTCTATTATACTTAACTTCCTATAGTCTTACTATAGCTTTAATTACTTACCCTAGAATAAGTTAACTTAATCTAGTTAGATTTACTATTATGCTAGTCTTATTTACCTTCTTTATAGTGTTTTCTATAAAATAAGTCTTAATAAAATTAGACTCCTATCCTAGGGTCTCCTTACTATCTTTATTTATAACCTCCCCTTCTTTAGCTATATAGTAACTACACTCCTAAAGGTATATTTCCTACTATTATATATTAGAATTATTATTAAATACTATAATATTTATATATTCCTTTTCTTTAGTAAGCGATTTCTCCTAATTTTAAAATTACCTAGGCTACTATAACTAGCCTATCCTTTCTAATAGTCTAAAGTCTTAAGGTTATTATTTATTCTAATAATTTTAGGGGTTATCTTATTAATTCTAGCTAAACTCTATTTACTCTCTTCTTTTTTCTTAAGATTTATTTCACTATAGTTACTAATTTTATCCCTTAATCTAGATATTTTGCTAGTATAGTCTTAGTTAGAAAATTCCTAAAGATCTTTAGGTATTCTAATTATCCTATTAGTAATGTTAATTTCCTAGCTAAAATTATACTCTTATTAGCCTATTCTAATTTACTTAAGCTTTATTCTTTTTATTTTCTAAGTTACTACTAGATATCTCTTTATTAAAGTAAACCTTAAGCTTTCCTTTACCTTTTCTAGCTATAGGATAACCTTTGCTATATAAGTAATTATATAAATCCTGCCTTTTAGTATTTACTATAGTAATATAGGCTAATCTTATATTAGCTATAGTTAGAACTAGATATATTTAGTGTAATCCTAGATATAGTTTAAGGCATAAACACACTAGAAGCTAATAGTCTATTAATTTACTATTTACCCTAGTATACTAAAAGATTTTTAATGTAAATTCACAAAAGGATACCTTATTTATAATATCCTCTTTAGTGTATTTTGCTTTATTAAGCTATGCTATTATATTCTAAACCTAAATACTAAATTCCTTCTAAACTGCCTTAAAAACAGAAGGTATATTACTAAATATAGTATTTTACTCTCTTAAATTAAGATATTACTAGTACTATACTATTACATCCCCTTAGAATAATATCTAAATCTTTTTCTAAACAATATCCTATTAGCTAGGGTTAGCATAGTATAAGTAATCTTTAATAGCTTAGACCTATAATTTAATATTATAAAAAATAGTTTACTTCCTATTATATATAATAAGGTCTTTATTAGCCTCCTCTGGTTTATTATAAGGCTTAAAGTGTCTAATATCTGTGATTTTCTATGCTAAATCCGCATTCTATTTTATATTTTCTATCTATTAGCTATACTAATCCTAATTAAGCGCTAGATTTACCCTTCTCTAGGTTCCTAGATTAGTATACTATTCTTAATCTAGGGGAAATAGGGTTTACTACTATATCTAGTGTAAGTTAGCCTATTACTATATAAATCCCTGCTAATCCTATAGTTACTAGTATTACAGTTGTTAAAAATAAGA